>JAVTVY010020466.1:0-73644 GCA_036873755.1 Hanleya hanleyi
GGGCGTTTCAAACTGGATCGAGTTACATTCCGCGTCTTAATTCATAGATACAATAGCTATAATTATTATAGATGATTGATGACTGTTATAGGCTCTGCGAGATACAGAATTACGACACACGATTCAATGGATATATAAAGGAGGTGTGGCGTTTGTCTGATAAAGAGCCCTCCTGCTGTTATGCTTGTGAAGCATGAACTGAATTCTCTCAGTTCAAACCGTGTTTATAATAATACGTTTGTGTTGTATCTATGGAACCTGGTTCATTCTTAATTTTGCGTATGTGCTTATCAATAATTAATTGCGCTTAATTTTTTTTCGCGGGAACCAGATGATCAAATCCACGAAAATCCAGAAAGACCGATACATTATTGCAGATCGCCTAGACTGACATAGATTTTTCTATGCAAATTGGTTTCATTCCCAAAACCGTTGATGCGAGATATTCATCTCCAGTGGCACGCGAACGAGATTTTGTGGGAATGGGAACGAGATGTTAGATCCTGGATGCGGGAAGAGTTTACAGAGATGGTTACAAACATGACTGCGGAAGAATTGGTCAATTCCTGATTGACCCTCGTCCTTGGAACCGAATCGACGGTCCCTGGAATGTATCACGGGGGTTAGGAGATCGTAGTTCCGGTCAGTCGCTTGTCCTTTGAAGTCACAGATCACCATGTCGCCCGAGGTGACCGACCAGGAAAAGTGTGAAAATGCCACCAGATCCGAACGACTGCTCGAGTCATTCATGCTCAGTTGTTCAACGTTATTTATGCGGCGGCCAACCAAAACCCATTCGTATTCTTGAACGGGTCTTGATCGCCAACTGGACAGCTTGCTCAACAACGTTGACGTCTCGTCCACTTCTACACAAACCAGGATGGGAATGTTTATTCTCTTCTTGGACACCACGGAAGGCTCTGAATTCCACCGAGATGCGACATATTGGGCCTGATTCGTCCTGTCTATGTGCGATTGCCAGTAAGATTTGTTCATTTCCGGTCTGTCTGTCCGTACACGGACCACACCGTTTTCTTCGTGTAAAGGTCCGTAGTGTTGGTAATCGTAAAATTTCGCATTGTAGCAACTGTGACGCGAACATCTGTGAAACCTGGAGAATTCAAACCCGACGATGTACTTCTCTGACACCGACATTCGGACTGTGAATGTCACGTTACCCATTTCTATCTGGTTATTTCATAGGGATCTGTTGAAGAGACAACGAAGTTTACACAGTTTATGTCAAGAATTTAAAGAGCTGAATCAGATCTAGAAGGCAGAAATGGAAATTGCTGCAATATGGGACGTTTTCAAACGAGGACTCATTTGTGTCTGACGGTAATGAAGCCGATTTTTTCTGTCAATCCAAAACGTGCCATTTTGTTTCTTGAAATTTACATACTGAAATATCAGCCTCGAATAATTGTGATCTTCAGTTGTATAGATATGAATTGAGACATGATTTATGAATATGTGCTCCCTAGTCTATTTTAGTATTTTTGAGGGATTTCTTGGGGTTTTCTTTGTACAAATGAATATTCTACCTATAAATTCTCTTGTAACCTCACCTAAATCACACCTCAAATCAAAACTGTAGTTTCACACAATCAATTAGGTAGTTTGACTATCTAAAGAAGAAAAAAAGAAAGAAACGAGAATGGTTTGTCTGGGGTGTCATATTTTTTAGCGATGGGAATAGTTCACACCAGTGTTATCAGTGATCGCGCCTGCCCACTGCAGTGAATACTGGGTTTTACGACAACGTCAATAACAACCTCGCCACCAGGGGTCGCTTCCGTCGCTGGAAAATGACCGCACTTCAGTTAATCCCTGGGAACACGCTCGTTCGATTTGCCAAGATTTTTGGTCCCGTGATCCTTTGCAAAATAGTTTTTGTCCGAAATCCCGGAAGTCGTAAACGTTCTACCCGGCACACTGCTGTTGCCAGTGATGGAGAGGAATCGTGGTTTCTTGGATACAAGTAAGTGCATTCTGAGAGAGTAGGCCACCATCAGCTGATCAGAATATAATTTGCGCCAGTATCTCGACCTTTTTGTACGACAACCTGACAACATTAGACCACTATAGTATGTTTTTCTAAGCAATTGAATTCAGGAGGATCCAAATTTCGCGGGTGGCATTCAGAGACTGCTTGACGATGAACCTCCATGTTGGATGGTCTTCGCCTACAGTGCCGACGCCATAACGCTCACGTGTGTGGATTTTTTTCTTGCAATGTGTGCCATAAATTAATTGAGGAATTTATTAGATGCAATTAGGGGGAGTGCCATTTTCTTTCTCGTTTTTTCTTAAATATTTTTTTCCAGTTCTATGTCTTCGTGGACTATCCAATCAGAGCTTGTATTGGCGACCGTGCAACCAAATTTTGATGGGGGGACTGGACCGGATGACTCTGGGTTCGAGACTGCGTCAATAAAGCAACTAGACTGATCGCTGTCGTCTAATAACGTTGGGTCGATAGCGATCATGCGCAGTGGATGGGTACTAGTCTATCAAGCAACATCACAATGCCAGAGCATCCGCACATGGGCGTAACTTTTCTTTTTATGACGCTACGCCATGTCATTACCCAATCTCCTGGCTTCGATTGCATATACCTTTCGTCTAAACGGCTGCATGAATGATCTCTGTCCCACCGTAGTAAAAATGTAGAACGGAAGGAACAGTTCGTATGATTCGATGATATTCCATTGGTTTGTGGTTTTGATTGGCATGGATCACCAGCGCGTGATGGATAATGCATGAATGAAAGAACGTACCGGTTCTATTTAACCCTACCTGGCCTGGGGGGGGGGGCATTATAGCCCCCCTACCAAACTTTCTGCGCTATTTCCGGAACGACGAAAAATGGAGTGCTGAAACTCCTGGGCTTGATAGTTTATCATATTGGGGTCATTTTGAGCCATTTGCATAACCCCCTGAGCAGAGGATCATGGGTAAATTCAAGATGGCGGCCACGTGGTGTACCAGAAAAGTGATGTTTTTGTCACATTTCTTCAAAATTTCTGCTTTTCTGCGATGAAAAGTGGGCAAAAACTATTTTATTTCACATCACATTAATATTTACTAATTTATCATGCAGTTTTTGCGGAGAAATTGCATAAATAAAAAATTCGAAAAATCCGACCGAAAAATCGACCAAAAAATGTCGTTTTTGATGCGGCCATCTTGAATTTTTTTACATTTTCTGGTAGAGCTTGACCCAAGGGTATAGTTTGGTAAGTTTCAGCCCCCTAGCTCAAAAGATAAGAAAACTAATTAGGGGGGAGCCATTTCGCAAACCCCCTCCCCCCAGGCCTGGACAGGTCCCAAAAAGCCCAGGCCAGATAGGGTTACTAAAAAAAATCACGTACCTTGACCTAAATGCTGATAAAACATTAATTGAAAGTAGAGAATTTGAATTTAAACTATTTTGAAAAGTTTGATGGGGCTTTTGTCTGCTTGGACTTGTGTCCCCCCCCCTAGGCTTTTTTTCGTATCCCGTTTTGCGAACGATAAGTATGGTTTAGGCCTACAGGAAACTTACCTCTAGTTTAACTTTACCATTCCCAGCGAATCCAGGGCATTTCCCCCAGTGGACATTTCCCCCAGTGGACATTTCCTCCATGGACATTTCCCCCGGTGGGCATTCCCCCCAGTGGACATTTCCCCCAGTGGACATTTCCCCCACCTATAACCTATATTTTTAGGTTATTTTGAACATAGTTTTCAAATAATTTGTCCAAAAAAAAAAAAAAATTAAATATAGTTTTACGAGAAAGCACATTATATACTATATATCACATTTTTGAACAAAATAATGTATATAATCACATAGTGATAACATATAATATTCATATACATAGTATATATTTTAACATTTTAAGAAAACATTACATATTGGTAAAATAAAAGATGTGTTTTTAAACAATATAATTTTGTTCTACAAGTACCCCCTCTAAGACTCCCCCCACCCCCCTCCCTCAGCCGTTGGCCTCAGACTTGGTGGCTACGCTCCCTCGTAAATCACTGATCAAATTCAAAACTCTTGTTTCTAACCCTGCTTTTCTATTGTTTTAAAATGTACTATAAGACTGTATAATAATATCTTATCACTATGTGACTCATTTATCGTAAAACATGTGGAAATTCTTATATCCTTATATATAGAAAATAAAAAATATATAAAAAAAGTGTTATGGCCAAATTATTTAATAACTATGTTCAAAATCACCTAAAAATATAGGCTGGGGGAAATGTCCACTGGGGGAAATGCCCACTGGGGGAAATGTCCGCTGGGGGAAATGTCCGTCCATTCCCAGCACCTTCGCAGCTGATTTACTGTATTCTCTGAAATCAAATGAATTTAGTCCCATGACGGTTCAATGAGAATTTTACGGTACAGGCTTTTATTGGATTCCTTTACACGTTCCAAATATTGATAGACGAGGTCAAGTGAATTATTGTAAACATTTAGTCTCGTGACACAACATTAAATCATACACAGTACCGTATACCTATATACGGGGAAAACCCAATTTTTATTTAGTTACTGGTATACTGGTGCATGGACAAGATAAGCTCTTCCCGGTTCTATGACCGATGTACAAGGAAAGAATGCCATGTAGGGAAAATGTCCGGTGCCTATTTTATTTCCGATTTGCAACGTAAGAAGAACACTAGCGCTTTCTATAAGAAAAAGTATGAGAAGGGACATTATTTACTATTTATTCTTCCCATTTACTCCCGTAGTCAAATATGGAAGCCGGATGCGACCACTGGCGATCTCGCCCTTTCATTTCGAAGGAAAAAATCAGACGAGATTACCTCGCGGTTAGGTCGCGGCTTGGTCGCGACGCGATATTACAACGAGATTCGGTGGAAATACAACGCAGGCTGACCCTTTGACAGCTTCTCATTCCGTTGGAATATACACTTCAGTATGGTTCATATAGAAACTGAAATCGAATGTCCATTAAAGCGCGATTATTCTATCCCCAAAATAGTGTCAGACTGTCTAATATCACCGAATTTTGTGGGGCTACTATTGAAAGGCGCAGAATTAACGAGCGAATGATCAAATATGTACTCTCTTAACCCTACCAGGCCTTGAGGGGGGGGGGGGGAGCGGAGGTTGGCAAAATGCCCCTACTCCCCTACCAAACTATCTGCGCTATCTCCGTACGATAAACGTAACGAATCAATGGCAAATTCAAGACGGCGGCCAATGGGGTAAAAAAGAAAGGTGATTTTTCGTTTTTCGTCGTTTTCCTTCAAAATTTCTGATTTTCCGCGATGAAAAGTGGGCAAAAACTATTTTATTTCACATCTCACTAATATTTACTACTTTATCATGCAGGTTTTTTCGGAGAAATAGCATAAGTCAAAAATTTGAAAAATCTGCCAGAAAAATCGACCAAAAAATGCCGTTTTTGAACATGACGTCACTTGAATTTCTTTTACATTTTCTGGTGACGTTTGACTCAAGGGTATACTATGATAAGTTACATCCCCCTAGCTCAAGGGTAAGAAAAATATAGGTCCAAAAAAGCCTAGGCCAGATAGGGTTAAAAACTTGACTGGAATTTACTCACGATGAAGTGGAAATTTATCTTACTCAAATTTCCGTTATAAGTCACTCGAGTTTGAGTGAAATTCAATCAAATTCGAGTGATCTATGAACTCAAGTTTGAGCGGAATCAATTTCCACGCTCGCTTGAGCGAATCAAGCGTTTGAGTATATCTATTATCAATTGTATACATCCGGTATGCATCGTGAAATACGATGTTAGTATAGTCTACGGAAAAAACCGCGCATTGACCTCTTTGCACTTAAACTTGTGGCGGTCATGTGGCCATGACCTAAAAAATTTGCATATTGGGGGAAAAAGCTACCTCCCAACAGAGAAGAGTTCCAATTGTTACCTCTGGGTCACTATAGTTCCGGCAAAGGGCCCCTGGGCATGTATTCTTCCGCGGTGATGCGATCTGGTGGTGATGCGGTCGCAGGAAAAAGCTTCCGCGGACAGAAAGTAGTCCCCAGACTTCTAATACGCTGCATGGTCCGATTGGGTCGAGTGAGGTATCAAAGTGAAGCCTAGGTGAAGGCGCATCTAATGTATGGAAGCGTATTAGTGCCAGTGTGAAAATTTTTTTTCCGAGATTTATCTCCTAATTAGGACTTATTATCTCCTAATTAGGAGAAATTTATCTCCTAATTAGGACTTATTATCTCCTAATTAGGACTTATTATCTCCTAATTAGGAATAAATTATCTCCTAATTAGGGCTTATTATCTCCTAATTAGGACTTAATATCTCCCAATTAGGACTTATTATCTCCTAATTAGGAGGACATTTTCTCCTAATTAGGACTTATTATCTCCTAATTAGGACTTAATATCTCCTAATTAGGACTTACTATCTCCTAATTAGGAGAAAATTATCTAAGGGCTATAGGGTACAGGGTGCACCACAGGTGTGTACGCATGCTACGATGACGTCACTTCCGAGCTCCAAGAGCTCCGATGGCTCCAAGAGCTTCGAGCTCCGAGCTCCGAAAGCTCCGGACGTCCGGGAGTGAGGCATGCCCAGCACCCGTCTTAAGGCAGTGATGCCCCCCACGCTGGTGAGTGAGTGACCGAGTGAGTGAGCGAGCGAGTGAGTGAATGCGGGAGCTCTGAGCTCCCGGCTACCCCATCCCCGAGCTGAATGGCGACCGCACGCACAGGTCCATCACGAATACCAAGCGTCACTTGGAAGAGGATATGGGATTACCACCCACGGAGGATCTGGAAAATACGATCAGAATACGCAAACAACTGTTTCAGGACATGCTGCCTGGACGGTATGCTGGCCTGCCCGACGATGCGTAGGTCACACCGAACCAAGATTGAACTCTCCCAAAGGACGGCTTCTGATTGGACAAAAGACTACTTCAATTGTAAACAATACCCAACGCGGCTCCCCCAGCGTGGGTATGATGTACTGGAAGGAAAAATAAAATGAGTGATCAGTCATCCTTGTTGTTGTTGTTTTTCTCTCATCTGTTTCATGGTATTATGACGCAAACCCCTGGTCAGCGACCACCCGAGTATTTGAAGTCTCGTTGACAAGGGACTAATTTCTGTGCGCGGAGGCCTCTCCCCGGACATGACCGCAACACCATCGGACATGACCGCATCTTCGTGGAGCAATACATCCCCATGGGTCACTTGCGGTCACGTAACCGGAAGTGACCTTTGCCGGAACTATAGCGGCCTTGGCCTTTCCTTTGGGGTAAACCATTCTTTGCATAACAACCTTGCACCTCCCGACTAAAAGTGGTTTGGCCCAAGGTCAAGCTGAGGGTTACGGTGCTTTACATACTACTCACGATATAGCTGATAAATGAGGTAACAACCGATCACAATTATCTCCTAATTAGGAGATATTTTCTCCTAATTAGGAGATAATTTTCTCCTAATTAGGAGATACTAAGTCCTAATTAGGAGATAATAAGTCCTAATTAGGAGATAATTATCTCCTAATTAGGAGATAATAAGTCCTAATTAGGAGATATTAAGTCCTAATTAGGAGATAATAAGTCCTAATTAGGAGATAATTTTCTCCTAATTAGGAGATAATAAGTCTTAATTAGGAGATAAATCTCGGATTTTTTTTTTCCACACTGGCACTACTAATACGCTTCCGTACATTTGTGCATGACTACAAAGCAAGTAAAGTAAACCAATATTCAATTCAATTCAATTCAATTCAATTTTATTGTACATATACGCTCACAATGGAGCAGGGTACAAACAGTGAAATCAAAACACACAATTAAAGAATAATGCATAATAGGCTGTTGATATGAAATTACTAAATGAGTATTCACTATTATGACTAGTATAACAAGGCAAACCTGTATATTCTATACAGATACTAATGACGTAGATTGAAATTCAATCCATTAGACCGAAACTAGTGACCAATCTTTCATGGGATTGAAAATATTCAATCTAATAGATTGAAACCGATAAAATGAATCTGCTGTAGACAGAAAATTCAATCTACCAGATTGAAATCCTCAATCCAATACGATATGTACCGTAGTTAGTGTTCTTGTGAGTAGTCCGATCTATCCTGTTGGATACGATAGTCTAACTCACTCACTACAATCCAACAAACCTTGTTGATAGACTTTTTGGCCAATCATTAGTTCAGAAAGTTTTGCTCTTATATTCTAGCATATCAGGTCGGAGCTATACCAGCCCACAATCATACATTCTCTGGCTAAACGTCCTCAGTTTTTTATCTCCCCCCCCATAATGATTTTTTTTACCCCTTGCGCTAGGGGGCTGAAACTTACCGCACTATACCCTTGGGTCAAGCTGTATCAGCAAATGTAAAAAGAATCCAAGATGGTCGCTTTGATGACGTCACAGTGACGTCATTTCAAAAAACGGCATTTTTTGGTGGAGTTTTCGGTCCGATTTTCCGAATTTTTATTCATGCAATTTCTCCGTAAAAACTGCATGATAAATTAGTGAATATTAGTGTGATGTGAAATAAAATAGTTTTTGCCCACTTTTCATCGCGGAAAAGCAGAAATTTTGAAGAAATATGACAAAAACATCACTTATTCTGGTACCGCACGTGACCGCCAACTTGAATTTGGCCATGATCCTTAGCTCGGGCGGTTATGCAAATAGGCTCAAAATGACCCCAATAGGATAAACTATAAAGTCACGTAGTTTCAGCTCTCTATTTTTTGTCGTTCCGGAGATAGCGCCGAAAGTTTTGTAAGGGGGGGGCATTTTACCAGATAGCATTAAATTAGGTATATTTTGGTGGTATTGTTTTGAAAATATTTAAAAAGTTAAAGCGCCCATATAGTTTGCGACAACACCTCATCCTATTGCACATTCTCATAAAGAAGGGTATGACTCAGTATTTGGCCTTGACCATCCGTTCTTCCATCCATCCATCCGCAGTGACTGCGACAATACTGCTGTTTCACTTCATATCCAGTGTACATATTTTGTACGATGGGGGAAATGATGAACCTCAAATATTTTGTGATCCGAGTCAAATGAAAATGTTAGTAAGTGTACCGCACACTTCATAGCACAGTATCCACAACAGATAAATGTTATCTCGCCGTCCCATATTTGATACACTCTTGTTTTACCTTGGTATACCAGGTACTTGTAATGAATTATACTATACTTACAAAAGCCTGAATTATACTATACTTACAATTTCAACCATATCGGGTGCAGCAATAACTTCTGTCCCACAACAAGCCACCACGACAAGGGCAATCAACATTGTTATTCCGGATTTGGTTAGCAAGTGGTTATAAATCCTTCGACTCTGTGTTATACTGAAATTGTTTAACAAAGTGTTTTACCCACAGTCTCTGACTCTGTGCAATTGGCTACTGGAAGTGTTTTACCAACAGTCTTTGGGTCTGTCAATGAGAGCTAGCGCTGTTGAACGTAGTAAATACCAATATCGAGTGGACCAGATGTCTTCGCTCTATATACGTTCCTATTCTCGGGGAAGGGGACAGTATGACACTGAAATAGAGGTAGGACACAAGTCTATTTTCAAACATGGAGACGGAACAATATAGTTTGGGAGACAGATGTGAAAGCTCTATAAATTATCTAAATTTTGATAATATCAGCAGCCGTATTTTCAGAATAATTCGGCGTATATCGATTCCGTTTATTATCTCGGGAATCTGTCTGCTGTAAACACTATTATTGTGTCATAATAACGTATTGTGAAGATACAGGGTAGGTATTACAGAGCATAATACAAACGATGATGTTCGCTAATAATAATATGATTGTATCGCGTAGCTCAGACAAACTCCCCAATAACATAGTCTAGTCAGACAAAGATCCAAGGACATCGAGCAATGAAGTGGATTCAGGTTGATGTGACCGACCAATAGGTTACTTAATTCTTCCAAGAATCTGCAATGGAAAAGTACTAAACATACACCGTAGGCCTATAGATCCATCTGAAATATTAACATATAGTCGGTCGGCCACGTAGGCAAAATAACATTTAACATGGCATTTTTTGTTAGAAGCTGGAAACTATGCTACATGTCTGTTGAATATCATACTCTAAAACGTAGGGGTGGATGCCCATCCCAAAGTCGCGTTTTTCGGACATAGTGGTCAGTTTTGACCAAATTCGGACAAAAAATCAAATTTTCAGTTTTGGTGGTTTATGAATTTTCCAAAACTCAGGCTTTAAGACGCTATAACGCAACATGGTATATTATTGATAGACAGCATACATTTAAGAAATAATGTTTTCATAGGCGTGTTAAATGGTTATTTTACGCACGGTTAGTGTTGGAAAGTTTGTATTTTAGGGCAAGGGCGAGCTGAAATTTTTAAACTTTCCCACACTAACCGTGCGTAAAATAACCATTTAGCACGCCTATGGAAACATTATTTCTATTCTATTGCACTACTCAAATTGATTATCAACAAAGATTAAAATGAAAGATTGAAAACATATTTTAAACTAAGACAACCTTTCTCTCCTATTTTGAAAAAAAAATCGTCCACTGATGTTGGGATGATGCTCCCGTCTCGGTTGGCATCGTGCCAATGTCAGTGGACGAGTTTATGTGGTCTCTCCAATGGGGAGCGATTTTGTCAGCTGTGTCAGCTGTTGGGAAATTACGTGGATATATGCCTATTTGTGTCGCTCTGTTCATCAATTTCCCGATGGATACAACAGTTAAACTTGAGAAGGAAATTTCGTCTTGTAATTTATTTGTTTGTTTTATTCGATTGTTACTTGTGTGGAAGCAGACGTCTCTTTCCTCACCCGACGTGTGAAATTGAATCTTTTAATGAATACCTGCACTTGACACATGTACATTTCACATAACCGTGGTAAATCATGTAATAATTGTACGGTTAGCTCGATGTTATTGACACAAGTGTTACAGAATTACTCATTACCTGTTCAAACTTATATCATAAAACATAGAGATATAAAGCATAAAAACCTTTTCCGGTGAATGTCTTACTGAGCCCTATCCTACAGCAAATGCTGGGTCTCGCTCACCCGACCTACACGGGTCCATTCGAGGACCATCGCCAGATCCCGATGGATATGAAGTCGGGTATGTACTGACTCTACGTCTACGCGGACGTGGTCGACAACACATCTCTGTTACGGGTGGTCCCCATTAAAAAGCTGTATGGAGATCAAGTCACCCACAGTTTCACCCACATGCTCTACCTACCCGTACGACAAACCGACATCAACACTATCACGGTGGATATAAGAGATGACACGGGACGACCGGTCGCATTCCAACGAGGGAAAGTGGTGCTGACACTTGATTTCCGACAAGCACGTTCTCCCCACTTTGTATAATGAAAGTAGCGATGCACGCAGCTATATGGACTATTATGCCCAACATGCCGGGGGTGGCCTTCCGGTCTTTAGCGTTGCATGCATGCAACGAGGACACGGGCTGGCGAACATACTCGGGAGTATCGTCAAAATGTTCTTACCCTTGGTGACGCGTGGGATAAAAGCAATCGGCAAACAAGCGATACGCAGTGGACTGCAAGTCGCCGCTGATGTCTTGGGGTGTACGGCACCCAAAGAAGCACTGAAACGACAGGCCCAAGAAGCAGGAGGTGTGTTGGTCGCCAAAGCACAACGCACCGTAGGGAATGAAATACCTGCACCACCGAGACCACGCACCAGTCGACGACCAACCCAGCGACGACGCACATCGAAGACCCAGGATATCTTTTCTTAAAACATGTCCTTAATCCACGCAGAGTCCTGCCCCTCCACCAACAGTGAATTTGATTTGTGGATCGTCCCGTCCACACAGATCAGTGCCGAAGAAGGATTATGGGTGGAGCATCTCCCGCTCTCCAGCATCAACGAAACAGGGCCCATCGAGTTCACCATCAGTAACGCAGATACGGCCTATGTGGATTTAGCCCATACGTACTTGTATGTGAAAGCCAAGGTCGTCAATGGGGATGGCTCCAGAATCGTCGACAATGCCACGGTGGGCCCGACGAATCTCTGGCTGCACTCTATGCTTCAACAGGTGGATATTTTTCTCAGCGACACACTCATCAGTGACTTGACCAACACGTACCCATATCGAGCCTACATCGAGACGCTCTTGTCGTATGGACGAGAGGTTAAAAAATCTCAGCTGACAGCCGCTTTATTCTACCAGGACACAGCCGAGCACATGGGCACAGTGGACAATGCGGGATATAACAAACGGAAGTCTCTCACCGCAAACGGCGCCTCGGTGGATCCCATGGGTCGACTGCACGCAGACATTTTCATGCAAGACCGGTACCTCTTGAAACGGGCGCCTCCGACCGTCGCCTTGATAGCCACTGACGTAGAGGGGCATGTAGCCGACTATAAGATCGTCATCCAAGACGCAGTCCTGTATGTCCGAAAAGTGAAACCGAATCCAGTCGTTCAATTGGGACACCTCAAAGCCTTGTAAACAAAACCAGCCCAGTACCCTAACCGACGTGTGCAAACCAAAGTGTTCTCTGTGCCTGCTGGAAATATGAGCGCCAACAAAGAATACCTGTTCCTGGGGGAACTATCCAAGCGATTGATCCTGACCTCTGTGAAAAATACCAGTTTCAGCGGAGCCTACCCAGAGAATCCGTTTGACTTTAAACATTCCGGCATCAAGTTTGTGGCCCTGCATGTTTCATTCGGAAATTTCATTCGAGCCTATCAGAACCTGTTTACAGCCACCGGTCAAATCAACCAGGACGAAGTGAATATGATCAGTCGGGAGGACTACGCGAACGGATACACGTTGTTCTGTTTCGATCTGACCCCCACCTTAGAGAACGACCATCAGCTGGCCCTCGCCAAGCAAGGCAATTTACGGTTGGAAATCCACTTTGTACGAGCCCTCCGGACCACCGTCAGTGTGATCTGCTACGCCGAGTTTGACAACATCATTCAAGTGGACCAGGCGCGCAATATCCTGTGTGATTTTGGCACCTAACAGGGATACAGACCAGATAACCACCGTGCTGGAGAATGGCCCAGTGCCATGTATGGTCTTTCAAGGGGTGTTCGCCCGAGATGTGTTCCCATTAGACCATGTGTATATTGCTGCTTACGTTCTCAACACGGACCCGATGGATCGGCCCGGTGAACATTGGGTGGCCGTGTACTTGACAGAACAGCAGGGCGAATACTTTGACCCGTACGGCCTGCTACCCCTCCATCCCGATTTAACAGACTTCATGGATCAAACATTGCAAAGCCTGTGCGTGTGCGCACAATATTGCTTGTTTTACCTGTACCATCGATGCCGGGGACGAACCTTATCTACCATCGTACAGATGTTTGACGAGATGTACTCGTATATTACTGGGCCGTCCATCATTTCAATGTACAAGCCCCGTTCTGCGCTTAAGTTTTTTCACGTAAAGCCCCCTGTTCTGGGCTTAATTTCTATCGATTTCAATGTACAATCCCCCTGTTCTGGTCTTAAGTTCTATCGATTTCAATGTACAAAGCCTCCTGTTCTGGGCCTCAGTTTTCACGTTGTTGTTATTCATTGTTGAATAAAACACAAAATGAGATCTCAATACCCTGTCTTGTGTGTTTTCTGTGTGAGCATAATGCATGAAAGCTATAACAGACATGTGGGATTCAGTTAAATCGGCCTTGGACACCGTCGAGAAAGTAGCCAATCAGTGGCCTATGATGGGGCCAAATGTAACCAATCAATGTCCAGAAAACAATGCTAGAGCACTGCAGTAAAATAGAGAGCCAATGAATCAGCCCACAGACCATGTACATGTTTTGGTCTAGGTTAAGAGCGGGCATTCCTGCACACAAATTTTGACGAGGAGTTACAAGATACAAGAGCAACAGGTGGAGTGAAAAAAACTATAGAGGTTCGAGGTACGGGTAAAGACCAGGAAGACGGCGAGTGGAGACTCGTCCAACACCTATAGATTTTGTTTATTACTATAAGTTCCAGGGTTTCATATATTTGCCCGTGCCAATACGGTTCTGGGAAAACCTGAGGGTTCCGCACTGGCCATTTAGCATGGGCATAGTGCTGGCGATATTGTCGGGGACCCTGTGCATTCCCTGGGTGCTTTGGGAGGGCAGATAAAGGCTATCTATTGGCCCGGAGAGGGCCGAACATTGCCGGAAGGGGGACCTTTTGACCTGAATGTGGCCTTTGACCTTTTGACCCGAAATTCACCCGCGCACTTCCGGTGATGCCGCACAGGCGTGCGGCCGGATAACCCGCGCGCGCGCGCGTGCGGCCGGATAATGCGCGCGCTGCGGCCGAGCCCGGGGCTTTTTATATTTTCGGAACAAATCCCAAATTTACATACACCCACCCATGACTGGATAGCCCTGGAGGAGCGCTTCAATATGACACCTCACACGACCCAATCGGTCCACTAGGGGCCCCTTTCGCCCCTGAAGGTTGCCGATGATTCTCAGGAAAACCCACGTATTTGGGGCTACTTTCTGTCCGCGGAGGCAGAACGCATCACCGCCAGACCGCATCACCGCGGAGGAATACATCCCCAAAATCACGCCCGATTCACGCAGACCGGAAGTGACGTCATACACTTGAGCAGAACACTTCTGTGCACACCTCCTCCTGACCTCCCCATAAACCGGAAGTGACGTCATACCAGCGCAAAAACACCTGCGCACTCGTCCAAATGAGACTTGTGCGGGGTTTTGTATACTACTTCCCAGGTTGGAGTCTTAGGAATATTGAAATACTTCTTAAAAATAGTCGTGAATATACCAGCAAATAGTCTTATTTTTGATTGATATTAGTGAGAAGACAGTTCTATTGATAAACAATTTCAAATTCGGATTGCCTTTGACTTTGCTGAGAAAAAATGATAATATTTTTTGTTTGTTTTAATATTGCAGTTGGCTTGTCTGGTTGGAATTAAGTGAATGGAAAATCGGAGAGTTTTGTGAAACAGTTTTTTAGGATGGAGAGAGCGTTGTTGAGACATTTGTGCCCAAATAACAGAATCAGATAGACAATGATTTTTGAGAGCGGTAGGATGCCTAATTGTTCAAGTGATGGGCTGATGTGGGCAAGTTTATTACTGAAAGACATAATGCAGATTAGTCTTTTTTGAAGAATCCCAAGGGTTTTTAGATAATTTACTGTAAAAGTAACTGGGAACCTTGATACAGTATTTTTTATCAAATGTTATATAAAAAAAAGTGAAACCAAACTTCATTTAGACGCATCAATCAGGACTTGGCCGACAGCCAATATTTATAATGATTTATAAGTACATTTCCTTGAAATGGATTCATGTTTTTGCATGACCCAGATGAAGTCACGATTAGGCATGATCTATTCCAGCTAACAAAATTTAACATTAGAAAAAAAGTTATTTTATTTTTTTGTGCACCAGAACCGTGTCATATATTACGAACTGAAGTTATCTACTGCCTTGTGAATATTGCATAAAGTGCTTGACCGCACTGTTAAAATTGACACCACACAGTATAGCAAAGAATCGAGGACTGAAAGGTACTTGTACTGACCGGTTACATCACAGTACCAATCTGTTTCAGAATTGAAGGCCCATCAATCAGTTTTTTTCATAACAGTACCTAAGAGTTAATACTGCGCAGAACTACTCAAGTGACCTGTTTTAATATATCAATGGGACTAGTTTACACAAGAGACATCCTAGATTTTTTCGTTCACAATAAACTATAATATAAAACAAATATTACACAGTCCAATTCTTGGAATCTTTTCTACACATATACCGTGTATAAGATACATACACAGAGGGTGCAGTCCACACCTAAATGATGTGCGGCTTAAATAGGAATGGTTTCGGATCTTAGGTCATAAATAGATGTAATATCCTTGACAAAAACCCTGTAAAATTATATATATTCTAATTGGGCATACTCATGCCATTTTTTTCAGGAGACAAGCGAGCTATTGAAATTGAAAAGGAAAGACGCGAAATCCTCCTTGAACCGTCTTCAACTTTGCTGTAAACTCCATAAAATGTATGAAAATGTGTTGAATTCGACCCACAACCCAGAGAAAACGCGCGAAATAATTTTCTTTTTATGCACCTTAAAGTGTTTCTCGCCCATTGACCATTTTAAAATGGCGAAAAAATCGGGGGGTCGACCTAATCGTTTTTTTTTTAAATTTTTGTGGCCATAAAGGAATCATCAGTTTGAGTCCTGGAAAAAGTGCAGATTTTGGCGGCCAGATATTCAATTCCGGATACGATTAGAGGCGCGTGGGTGCGATCAACAAGCAATTGTTATGTCCTCGTTTGGAGAAACGATTACGTCCAACAGGGTGATACTATAGATATCAGTTAGTAGAAAGGGAAGAAGAATTACCATGCTGTCAAATTCGGGCGACTTCCTTATCATGAAATTAGGGAGAGGACACGTTGTGCGAAATCGTGGCAAGTGTGGACTGCACCCAGAATCACTGACGTCTCTACGCTGAAAACGATGTATTTCGGACTTGATGTAGAATACCTGTGCATAATATGGGTAGATACTTTATGTAGGATTCTATTGTCTGAGTCTTTGTGCAGCTGAAAGGGCACAAGTTCAGACACATTGTTGCCCCTAGACTTGGGTATTGTATGAATTGTCTCGTGATTCTTACATGGAGTATGAACCATAATATGACCCATCTGTATGGACCTTGTCAAATCTTGAAGAGATTTGCCTGGGCCTTCTTGGCTCGGTGAATGAGAACGGTGAGCGACAACCGCCTTGCCCAAAAGTGTTTTTTTTTTTAAATGTCGATATCCGAGATCCCATTTTTTTTTGCACTCTCAATGCCAGCAATAAGGTCAAGCGTACTTTCCTTCCTGTCAGCCAGATCCCTTTATATTTCCTATTGATCTAAATTGTCGGTTTCTATAGCGGGGGGAATGATACTGGCTATGAGAAATTTTGATCGTCTAATGGACGGCTGATTGGCTGAACTGAGGACTGGCATAATGCTCTGTTCTGGGAAGAGACGAGCATTTGAAAATTTAACAGTTGAGTCTGTGATACAGTTCTGTGTAACGCGCCCCCGTTCCCCCTCCGCCCATACCCACCTTATGTTGAAGAATATAGCCACTTTCACCGACACAATACTAACAGTGGGCTAAATATCGAACACTGTGAAGGATAGGTTGCCAAAGTATTGCGAAATGTTGTGAATCAATTGCATGCGCCAAATATTCGGCTAAATTACGTCGTTGAACTGGGTTATACAATATAATGATTCTGGCAAAGCCACTGAAAAGTACTTCGAGAGATTTTTTTACCGTTTTGGGGGCATTTTAAAAAACAACACATTTTACTGAAATGACTTTGAAATAAGGCTGGATTTGAAGAGCGCCGCATGTTTATACTAAAATGGTTACATATTATTCTAATAACCCCATTCTCTCGTTTAACGGTTTATGCCTACTATTCTCTTTTTCAATATTAAAATAGAACTTTGTCCTGTTGTCGTATAATCAACTTGGAGATGTTTTTACACATAGAATAAGTAGTGCAAAAATGCGGTCTCTGGCATGAAATAAGCAAGAGCAAGTGTATGGGGTATAGATGACATCATTATCCCCGGGTCTACTCGCGGATTTTCCGCCCCGTGTAAGGTAGGTCTACCCGCGGTTAAGGGGAGTCTACCAGCGGGTAAGTCGGGAAAACCCGCGGGTAAGATAGGTCTACCGCGGGTGAGATGATGGGTAAGACGGGTAAACCCGCGGGCAAGATGGCGGGTAAACCCGCGAGTAAGATGACGGATAAGGCTGGTACGGTATAACTGTGCAAGCGTGCATCCGGGCGCACGCGACGAGGTCATCGGGATTTCCCACGCCACGCCTCCATGTTTGATGAATTAGGTATGATTCGTAAAGAATTTGATCACGTGACACCTCGAATATAGCCATTGTCCATTGTTGCGTTCTATTGAACGATTTAGCACAACCATTTCACGTCAATCGTCATATCAGTGCGGACTTACACAGTCATGTATTTAAGAATGCGATGACTCATTGCAGGACAATTACAATTCCAGATGAAATTTATTCATTGATTTGCGACATACAGTAGTCAAGAATCACCGCTGATGAAGGAAAAGCTTAAGTCAACGGTATGAAACCAATATGTTCTCTATTAATTAATACATCTCGCACCAGCTGTCTGAATAGATACAGTTCCCTTATTGCCACCCTCCCTTCCAAAAAGATAAAAAAATAAATAAATAAATAACAAAATAGAAATAAAAAAAATAAAAAAATAAAATAAAATAAATAAAAAATAAAAACAAAAAGACAAACAAGGTTACGTACAATGCAAAAATGTGGATAGAAAACAATAGCACAGTAAAACAAGAAAACCGACTAGGTCCTGTATTGCCTGGTAATGGGAGACTTGCACGATAGATACACCGGATAGACAGAAAGTGGGAGTTCTGGATATTGATTGGTTAGAAAGGTGAGAAATAGCAAAACGGAAGTAAAAATGAGGGTCGTTGATTGGCTAGATAGTATTGCGTCTCACCGTCGCAAGCACAACATCATTCCCATGTCGTATTCTCATGAACATCACAGCTAGCGAAAAAGGTGATAGTTATCACCAAAAAGGTGATGATAGCGTCACCCAAAAATGGCATGATTTAGCGCCTTATTCCATCATCACCTTTTGAGACGGTGAGGAATGAGTGCAAATTTTATGCCATCACCTTTTTAGGGTGATGAGGCCTCGCCATCACCCTAAAAAGGTGATGACCCGAAATTTACACTTGGTGTCCGTCATCGTAAAGCGTGATGACCAGACCTTATCGCCATTAAAAGGTGATGATCGAAAATTTGCACTCATTCCTCATTCATCATAAAAGGCGATAATGGAATCAGGTGATAACATTTTCTGGAGCAAGACATGATATTATAAATGCGTGGCCATATGGCGAATAAATGCCCAGTGGTCTGTCCAGGGCTTACCTGAAAAAAATAAATAAATCTGGCTTTGCTGGGTCCCGAGAATGTTGCGTATGCGATTGGTGAAAATCAGCTGTGACTTGCGGGAACCAGATGTTCAAATCCACAAATATTCAAAGAGAACGATGAATTATTTCAGATCGTCCAAATTTGTCTCTTTTAAGTTATTTCTATGGAAACTGGTTTCTTTCATAATTTTGCGTATGCGCTTGTTAAAAATCAATTTCGTTGTTGTTGCGGAAACCAGATCTTCAAATCCAAAATATTCAGAGAGAAAGATAAATTATTGCAGATCGCTTAGACTTTTCTTAAAGATTTATCTATGGAAATTGGTTTCATTCATAATTTTGCGTATGTGCTTATTAATAATTAATTGAGCTTAATTTTTTTTTTCGCGGGTACCACATGTTCAAATCCACAAAAACCGATACATTATTGCAGATCGCCTAGATTGTGTCTTCAAGATTTTCCTATGCAAATTGGTTTCATTCCCAAAACCGTTGATGCTAGATGTTCATCTCCAGATTGCACGCGAACGAGATTTTGTGGGAATGGGAACGAGATGTTAGATCCTGGATGCGGGAAGAGTTTACAGAGATGGTTACAAACATGACTGCGGAAGAATTGGTCAATTCCTGATTGACCCTCGTCCTTGGAGCCGAATCGCCCGTCTCTGGAATGTATCACGGGGGTTAGGAGATCGTAGTTCCGGTCAGTCGATTGTCCTTTGAAGTCACAGATCACCACGTCGCCCGAGGTGACAGACCAGGAAAAATGTGAAAACGCCACCAGATCCGAATGTCTGTTCGAGTTATTCATGCTCAGTTGTTCAACGTTGTTTATGCGGCGGCCAACCAAAACCCATTCGTATTCTTGAACGGGTCTTGACCGCCAACTGGACAGCTTGCTCAACAACGTTGACGTCTCGTCGATTTCTACACAAACCAGAATCGGAATATTTATTTTCTTCTTAAAAATCACGGAAGGCTCTGAATTCCACTGTGATGCTAAATATCGGGCCTTATTCGTCCTGTCTATGTGCGCTTTCCAGTAGGAGTTCGTCATTTCCGGTCTGTCCGTTCGTACTTTCACCACACATTTCTTTTCGTGTAGTGGTCCGTAATTTCGGTAATCGTAAAATCTCCCTTCGTAACAACTGTGGCGCGGACCTCTGCAAAAGCTAGAAAATTCAAACCCGGCGATGTACTTCTCTGACCTAGATAATTGGATTGAAAATATCACGTTCCCCATCTCCGTCTCTTTAATTCATAGAGATCTGTTGAAAAAATAATCAAGAATATACAGTTTATGTCAAGCCCATCAAAAACTGAATCAGATCTAAGAGGCAGAAATGGAAAGTACTGAGTATTTGTAATCCCTAGGACTAGTCTCCAACACTTGAAGCATGTAGTTCTAGGCTTCCTCACAGAGCTACGGCCGTATATTCTGTCGCAATTTTTGTCAGAGTATAGTGAAATCAAAAATCGCACAGCGTCTGGACATGATTTGTGCGTTTTTCTCATCATTCACAACGTAGAAAGTTGTAACATGCGAGGTATGGAGACGCTCTTTTATTCTGAATAGACATTTAGAATGACAATGCACAAATTACTATTATTATTTATTAATTTATCATGCAATGTTTACGCAGAAAATATAAATCAAAAATTCGGAAAACCCCGTGACAAAAATCGAACAAAAAATGCCTTTTTTCAAGATGACGTCACAGTTACGTCATCAAAGCGGCCATCTCGGACTTGTTTACATTTTCTGGCAGACCATGACCCACGGGTATATTGTGGGAAGTTTCAGTCCCTTAGCTCAAAGCGCAAAAACAATATTTAGAAGAGGTGTGGAGGGGGGGAGGAGGGGGGACAGAAATGCCCCCGCCCCACCCCCCAGACTTGGACAGGTCCCAAAATTCCACAAGAAGAATATCCAGTAATTTTCCTTGAATCGCAGAAACAAAAATGAGGTTTGTATGGTGCTTTATTTGTTGACGTTATGACATTGGCAGACCCACGCAATCGTATCCCCAAAGTAACATTGAAGATTTTCGCTATATATATTTTTTATTTTTATCGACTTTCAATAAAATTCGAGCATAACAATGCACTTTTGCAATCTACATTCTGAGCAGCGTTTTGCCGTTATTGGACTACGTCCGGAATATATTAAATGGGATAGACAGTATATATTTTAATTTTCAAAACAGCCTACCTTTAAAGAGTCCTGGGTTCGCTTGTTCATTCCTACGCTATTCAGCCTTTGTCCTCTTTGTTCTGGCGGCTTGCTTCAATGTCTAGTAGGTAAAATAATATACACGTACAACATAAAAATTCTAAATAATTATAAACATATTTTTCCCTATAAATAAGATATTTCCATCAGATTTAGTTCAACATGATTTTCTGTTAGATTAGCTTCAGACCGCGGATATAAGTCAGCGCCCGTGACGTCGCCTGTTCCACAAGATAACGGCTGCGCTGAAAGTCTCCGCATGTGACGTCACATGTATAACGGAATAGCGTCAGAACTACTGTCTGTACCATATAATATATCACAGATATTTCCGGCGATAGTTCGGAGACAACTTATCATACAACACTGAAACTTCACACAGTATATGAACTCAATTATAGTATTTTTTCTAAAGTATAAACAAAATTCTTTTACAGCTCGAAAATAGTAGACGGGAAATTTGTGGGTTATTGCTGACGTCATGACGTCAAGACTGCATGTAATAACATCAACGTCATCGTGGCCCCAAAATAACATGGTAGGTATTTGTGATTTTCGTCAATTCTCAACAGATTTTTATGAAATATAGGACTACACTCATTATTTTTTAGTTTATACACTGTGTGAAATTTCAACGTGTACGAAAAACGGACCTCGAAATATGACCGAAAATTTCTGAGATATTATCTCGGAGAGACAATATAACTGTATATTGATATTAAAATTAATTAAGCAGGATTGATGCGAAGGTATGCATTGGGCTCGGCGGAAATGTTGTAATTGGCGATGCTTTCCGTCAAATCGACGGACTTTTGCGCCAGACAAATATACAGAGCAATCTTCATTGATATCAAGACTGTATTTTCATGCCATAATATAAGATACCCCTAATACCTTCTGAAAGACAAGTTTTTTTACACCTCGAATTTATATATATATCAGTCCCAGGATATACTTACAATTTCCACGATATTCTGCGGATGTGAAGAGAAATTCTGCCAACTATATACTTATCACATATGCTGTGGACTCGTTCGGGCGCATTCTTTCTCGGAAACGCCTGAATCTCGTGGACGACGGCCGACTGTTGAGTACTGAATGCTAGCTCTGGCAGCTTAAAAGTGCACAGATTGTAATGTAAGGTGTCATAGTCTTTCATCGAACAAATAACATGTTTACATGTAGCGGTAATATTGTGGGCCTCTTCTGATCTAGCCGATATCGACAGTCTATATAATACTCATTTAACTTAAATACCATAACCATTCACAATTCCGCAGAATAATAACATTTTCGCTCCAATAGACAACAATCACAGGGACGCGTTTGTGCATGTAATTCGCCGTATATGTATAATGGTGATTGCTTCTCAAGTGTTTACATGTCTCGTGACCTAGATCCAAAAATATAACAACAAAAACATTCCCATTCCATGAAGATCCAAATAAGGAGACATTTCCAACGAATGTTATTGTGAGAATGGCCTTGAAGACCATATATATATATGTAGTTCATTATGTGTAATTCCGAGAAACAAATAGTACTACGTTATAAAACAGAAGGCCGACGGGATATATTCACAATGCATGGCATATACATATACATGTATACGTAATATGTTATTTATGGTGTAGAATATAATATACGTAATACATTATTTGCGGTGTGGAAGATAAGAGGTAACTAAAGAAAAGCAAACAAATTGAAGAGGTAATTTGACCTGTCGCCAATCTAGGTAAACCGAGATGGTAAATCAGGGGAATACCATCTACACGTGTTGCTATGAAGAATTCGTGATGTGACATGTTTGCCGATATTCCACGAGATCCCATAATTCTTGTCTTTTCACTTTGACACTGAATGAGGTTTAGTTCACGGATATTAACACCTTAGCACGGCACGATCTTCTGATATTTCCTACCGCCTAACGAAAACAGAATTGTCAGCGGTAGTAAACCCTTTGATGTTCACGCACACTGTCTGGAAATGATACCATATTTTGGATTCTGTTTCCTGATAATTTTACTGTATTGGACCACATGCTACCACGTGTAATTACTGTGGGCCTGATTTTGAAATTGTTTCATCAAGCTAGCCACCTGATTGGCTAACAAATGTAAATTGAAATTCGCGCGGTAGTTATATAGCGTTGAAGTCAGATATAATATTCCGTGATATAACCGAGTTTACTGAGATTGACCTATGGCCTTCGGGTTGCATTCGAACATCTGGTACGCTCGATGTCCAATAGACTGAGAGCTCCCAATGGTTCGAACTGTTTGTGTTACTAGGAAGTACTCCCTGGGTTGAAATCAGCTTGTCATCGGTTGATGGGCCGGTCCCCCATAGACTGTGGGCCGAACTGATTGTGTTAGGAACTACTCCCTGGGTTGTAATCTGCTTGACAGCGATTGATGGGTCGGTCCCCAATAGACTGTTGGCCGAACTGATTGTGTTAGGAACTACTCCCCGAGTTGTAATCAGTTTGACAGTGGTTGATGGGCCGGTCCGCAGTAGACTTTGGGCCGAACTGATTGTGTTGGGAACTACTCCCTGAGTTGTAATCAGTTTGACAGTGGTTGATGGGCCGGTCCCCAACAGACTGTGGGCCGAACTGATTCTGTTATGAACTATAGCCCTGGGTTGTAATCAGCTTGACAGTGGTTGATGGGCCGGCCCCCCATAGACTGTGGGCCGAACTGATTGTGTTAGGAACTATAGCCCTGGGTTGAAATCAGCTTGTCATCGGTTGATGGGCCGGTCCCCCATAGACTGTGGTCCGAACTGATTCCGTTAGGAACTATAGCCCTGGGTTGAAATCAGCTTGTCATCGGTTGATGGGCCGGTCCCCCATAGACTGTGGGCCGAACTGATTGTGTTAGGAACTACTCCCTGGGTTGTAATCTGCTTGACACCGATTGATGGGTCGGTCCCCAATAGACTGTTGGCCGAACTGATTGTGTTAGGAACTACTCCCTGAGTTGTAATCAGTTTGACAGTGGTTGATGGGCCGGTCCCCAGCAGACTGTGGGCCGAACTGATTGTGTTAGGAACTACTCCCTGAGTTGTAATCAGTTTGACAGTGGTTGATGGGCCGGTCCCCAATAGACTGTGGGCCGAACTGATTGTGTTAGGAACTACTTCCTGGGTTGTAATCAGCTTGACAGCGGTTGATGGGTCGGTCTCCAACAGACTGTGGGCCGAACTGATTGTGTTAGGAACTATAGTGCCTGGGTTGTAATCAGCTTGACAGTGGTTGATGGGTCGGTCTCCAACAGACTGTGGGCCGAACTGATTGTGTTAGGAACTATAGTCCCTGGGTTGTAATCAGCATGAGAGTGGTTGATGAGTCGGTCCCCAACAGACTGTGGGCCGAACTGATTGTGTTAGGAACTATAGTCCCTGGGTTGTAATCAGCATGAGAGTGATTGATGAGTCGGTCCCCAACAGACTGTGGGCCGAACTAATTGTGTTAGGAACTATAGTCCCTGGGTTGTAATCAGCATGAGAGTGGTTGATGAGTCTGTCCCCAACAGACTGTGGGCCGAACTGATTGTGTTAGGAACTATAGTCCCTGGGTTATAATCAACATGAGAGTGATTGATGAGTCGGTCCCCAACAGACTGTGGGCCGAACTGATTGTGTTAGGAACTATAGCCCTGGGTTGTAAGCAGCTTGACAGTGGTTGAAGGGTCGGCCCTCATAGACTGTGGGCCGAACTGATTGTGTTAGGAACTACTTGCTGGGTTGTAATCAGCTTGACAGCGGTTGATGGATCGGTCTCCAATAGACTGTGGGCCGAACTGATTGTGTTAGGAACTATAGTCCCTGGGTTGTAATCAGCTTAACAATGGTTGATGGGCCGGTGCCCAATAGACTGTGGGCCGAACTGATTGGGTTAAGAACTATAGTCCCTGGGTTGTAATCAGCTTGACAGTGGTTGATGGGTCGATTCCCAACAGACTGTGGGCCGAACTGATTGTGTTAGGAGCTATAGTCCTTGGATTGTAATCAGCATGAGAGTGGTTGATGAGTCGGTCCCCAACAGACTGTGGGCCGAACTGATTGTGTTAGGAACTATAGTCCCTGGGTTGTAATCAGCATGAGAGTGATTGATGAGTCGGTCCCCAACAGACTGTGGGCCGAACTGATTGTGTTAGGAACTATAGTCCCTGGGGTGTAATCAGCATGAGAGCGGTTGATGATTCGGTCCCCAACAGACTGTGGGCCGAACTGATTGTGTTAGAAACTATAGTCCCTGGATTGTAATCAGCATGAGAGTGGTTGATGAGTCGGTCTCCAACAGACTGTGGGCCGAACTGATTGTGTTAGGAACTATAGCCCCTCGGTTGTAATCAGCATGAGAGTGGTTGATGAGTCGGTCCCCAACAGACTGTGGGCCGAACTGATTGTGTTAGGAACTATAGTCCCTGGGTTGTAATCAGCATGAGAGTGGTTGATGAGTCGGTGGGCCGAACTGATTGTGTTAGGAACTATAGTCCCTGGGTTGTAATCAGCATGGGAGTGGTCGATGAGTCGGTCCCCAACAGACTGTGGGCCGAACTGATTGTGTTAGGAACTATAGTCCCTGGGTTGTAATCAGCATGAGAGTGGTTGATGAGTCGGTCGCCAACAGACTGTGGGCCGAACTGATTGTGTTAGGAAGTAATCAGCATGAGAGTGGTTGATGAGTCGGTCCCCAACAGACTGTGGGCCGAACTGATTGTGTTAGGAACTATAGTCCCTGGGTTGTAATCAGCATGAGAGTGGTTGATGAGTCAGTCCTGTTTATTCCATAATACAAGCATCAAATCCGACATTTACAAGCATGTTTTCAAAGACCATAATCTTAATTTTAAAATCCAAAGAAATTATTCCTACTGGCTGCTGAGATATTGTACGTCAAAGAATTTTGGATCTGGTACAAATTTGGTATGTAAATGAGCTTTGATGATGTCATGAAGTGAGCTAGGGATAATTAGATAGACAAATAATGGTATAGTGTCTTTTCTAAGATACATAGGATTCTGATTATTTCGTGTGTCACCGTCAACAATGATGGCGACGCACCAATAGTTATCAAGATGTTAATACCCGGTTCCTATGTGACATGGCAGTGTGACTAACGTCACAGGACCTACGAAGTACAGTAGGCATTAGGACTCGAACACGAACTGAACTCTTGGAAATCCCCACCCCCAGTTGAAACCCTGCCTATATTAAGATGGGCACCGCCCAAGTCAGAATCGCCAGTGATTTTCATCAAAAATCACCAGAAATTTTCATCAAAAGTAGGTCAGCTCAGAACTTGTTGGTAACAGTCTCCTAATGCGCCTTCATTCCAAAATAAATAACTATCGCCGATTTAATTTTACAATTTTTTAATTAAAGGAAACAGATTGAATAATATAGGTTCAGTAGATTTCAAGCTTTACGTGTGAAAATACATTTACATCTCTTTAATGGTTTTCAGTGCCCTTGTCCAGGATCAAAACAACTTTTTGAATCACATTATTTTCCCAACAATACAACAAATTTTTATATATAGCACTATAGTAGAAAGGTAGCATTTATGTAGTTTACGGTAATTCAACTCAAGACCAACACCTTCTATGCACAAGATAATAATGATTCTATGTCATTCTCCTGAGCATAACCGGTACAAGGACGAATAAATAGCGTCTCTACATCACGTTGTTATCTAGATATATGAGACAACACATTTTGGGCATCGGCAATCTGATGAATGTACTATTCCGGTTTTCTTGTTTCACATTATATTCTATGGCGGTTGATCGGTGATTTTCTTCATTGATAAACGTTAAACCACCTCAGCTTCGTTGTGTGAATCGGAATTGCTGTGACATACCAACACACTCCGTGGCAGTGATTCTGTATCCCCTAATCAAGGAATCAAAATGGATCAAGATTTGAAATGACAAGAGAAATTTAGACATATTTTGTTTACACATGTAATTTTTTGTTCAAATTATATCCAAGTGTGATATATAGTCAATATTCAAGAGGTACAAAAAAAACCCAAAGTATGTCCTCATATTTTCACATCCGTGCCAAGAAATACTGCATTGAAAAGGGTCCATTTAGCCTACCCTGTTTTATCGCTCTAATCAGCAAATGGCGGGGTCATATTTCTGCTGTCAAAATTGTATTTCCCTCCAAAGTCTTAACCCTTGAATCCAAGTCGCACACTCTCTGTTTAATAGGGCCATGTTACTCCTTGGAACAAACACAGAGAGAGGCTCTATCCGAGTCTTGTGGTTTTTAACAGTGATTTATATCCAAGCCCACTGAGATAAGGCTGGTTTCTACTCGTGCTGCTTGTCACATCAAATTACAGTGGTCGGTGTCCTCTAGGGTAACCCTTCACACTGCATACAGTCTCAGATATACAGATTTTGCACAAGCACAATGAAGAAACACATAATAATTGCTCTCAGATATCTTGTTTATGCTGCAGGTGGTGGATAAAGCTAAATATGATCCAATATACTTTTAGTAGGTATTATTACATATGTTCTAGTATTCTTGTGTCTTTTGGTAGAGCTAAATCAAGAACATTTAACCCCCCCCCCCCCCTGTGTGTGTTTAAATATTTGGCTTCATCAGTGCATACATGTATGAGGGTGTCACAGGTGAATATAAGTCTTTAATAATTTCCTCATTGTTTTTTTAATATTTCCTCCAAGTACAGGTAGTACAAGTCTGTAGTTATTTCTAGGCAATGTAGAAATATTAATATACACATAAACAAACTGTTGAGTTGAACTCCCAAAACAGCCATGTATACATGTGCACGTTTGATCTATTTTACTGATGTGTTTCAATGCTGTTTTTTATTGAAGTCAAATCACCCACTATTAATTCGCCCCCATCACAACCCTCCTGTATAGCAGATACTATAGTATCTTATTGCATGCCTGTCAACTACCCTGGAACATTTCCTAGCTTAGACATTAAACAGCCCGCTAAACATGCCATCAAATGTGATAAGGCTGGGAGTACAAGAATGTGCCGTGTATTTTCTGTGGACTGATGTGGCATACAGTGGAAAGGGGATCAATGACCGGGTATTTTTAGCAGCAGTGGGTAATTTGACCTGAATGTGGTCAATGATGAAGTGTTTGGATGTGAAATAGGATACACGTTAAAGGCTACAGTATACATTTATCTATAACAATATACTGAAGTGTTAATTATAAATCTAATTTTAATCAGAATTATTTCAGATCAGAACTTGCAGGTAACAATGCCCTAATGCACGTTTATGCCAAAAATCAAGGTTCTAATGTCAACGGTTCTCCTTATTTTGCCGACGAAAGGATTTGGATGGACTGACTGACTGCCTGACTGACTGACTCATTACCGGACAATTTGCGATCTGTAGCCTACTTCGTAGGAATAAGTCTTAAATCGAGAGCTCCTATTTTACCTATTCACATACTAAATAGGAAGAGAATCAGGACACTGGGCATGGGGACTGTTGATAAGGAGAAATTGATTTCATTCAATATCATTGGTTTAAAATCACCTGTTGTCAGTCAATTACGTAAAGTAACGTCATTGGTTACGTTACTCCCCTCATTGGGGTTGTTACCGTCATATACGAGAAAACACAGAGGAAGGCAGAAGAAAACCCCACAGAAGGGGAGAGTGTCGAGCTAAAGCGAGCGTATACGACTCCGTTGAAAAATAACTGTATCTGATCAGGCGAATAGAGCGTGAGAGGGCTATGATTGGATCACCGGATTGTCAGAAAATTTTCTGAGGCATGATATTGTCAAATAATTTACATTTACATAAGTTTTATTAATAAAAAAAACATTCTTTATAATTTCAGTGAAATCCAAGGAAATGTCACAGCGACGATTATAATTTGTGAGATTCTAAATCTTTATTTGAAATCAAAATATAAATATGTCGAGATAGCCAATTACTATATACAAATTTGACCAATCGTCCCTCATTTCGACTGATTCATTCCACGAAATGTTGATAGAACCTCTCATAATGTGTCCAGCAATATCAAGAAAT
Source organism: Hanleya hanleyi (assembly GCA_036873755.1). Classification (NCBI taxonomy): domain Eukaryota; kingdom Metazoa; phylum Mollusca; class Polyplacophora; order Lepidopleurida; family Hanleyidae; genus Hanleya; species Hanleya hanleyi. The sequence continues at coordinate 29,327 of JAVTVY010020466.1, forward strand.
GAAGTGTTTGTATTGTTCCTGTATAAACACTTGGGTACAAAAGGGTATCTATTCCAGTATAACCATAAGATAAAAAGAACAGTTATTATTCATTTCGATTTTTAATAAGTTTATTCAGTAAAGGAAGTATAACATGTCATCTTGCGGCGACTTCAGAACGCCTCAAAATTACAACCAGTGCTATTTCAACGCGATTTCGCTGCAGCACGTCGTCGAGTGTACGTGCTGTGGAAATGCGCGTTTACGCTACGTCAAACAAAATGACCAAGTAGGCACAAATCAATGGTTCATGTCCGACGTCGTTATCAAGGGACGTAAGCAATGGAGCTTTAACAAAACTCACAGAGGCAAAGTATGGACACGTTGTGGGCCAGGAGCACTTGTCAATATATTTTCCAGTAAATAGTTATCTACAGTTTCAAAGCTCTTGATAGATGAAATACTGCGCAAAAATGTTAGCTTGTCTGTAGGTTGGATAAAGTATTATGAAGTCTGGATATAACATAGCTGAGTTACGCTTGCGAGTTGTAATCAAGATTGAATTATCTCCCCTTATTCTCATCTTTGCAATAGTATCGAAGTAAATACATGGTTGCACAATATATGTCTGAAATGGTTAACTCCATCTCTCTATAGGTCAAACTCTCAAATGAATAAACATGGCTGACAATTCTTTACCAATAGCCATGTGATCAAACGATTCTTTACAAATCATATTCACGTGTTCATACATGGAGGCTGTATACATTCTGATTGGTTTTACCATTCCTCTTGAACCCTCTTCCTTTTCAAAACTACTTCCGGTGATGACGTCACTTACGTTGATGACGTCACATCCGCGCATGACGTTCCCGCTGATGTCGTCACTTCCATTGAAGACGTATCTTCGCTCCGTCCGTTCCGTCATGATGAAGATCATGTGGCCTAATTTTCTACTACTGAAGTTCTAGTAAGATTGTCCAAATTTTCTTCCATTTTTCTCCACAGGCTGAATATAACCCCGGCTCCTGTTTTGAAATTTAAGTTGACCTCTCAGGTGCTTTAGAAGATATCACCCAGGATGCATCGTCCATTAGGATCCTTTAGTCACGTGTGGCAGATTCCTTGCCTTCAGTCATCTCCAACATTGGGTTGCCTGTCAGGTAACGTCATAAAATACAAATATTGTAGATATGGTTGGTCACGGTGATCCAAGAAGAGAACTTAACGTCATCGAACACGAGTTTATATCACTGAGAATTGCAGGATGTGTAGTACATGCAATAATAATGAAGACACTGGTACATTATGCATTGGGGAACGATTATGACTAACAGAATACTTCTTGATGAACAGGACCTGTCGATAGAGACGCCGTGGGGTGTTGTCAGCATAATCGAAAACTATTGACCACTTTCTTATAGGAAATTAACTTGTTCCTACGAAGTAGGCTCTCATTTGCAAATTGTCCGGTAATGAGTGAGTCAGTGAGTGAGTGAGTCGGTCCATCCGAATCCTTTCGTCGGCAAAATAAGGAGAACCGTTGACACTAAAACCTTGACTTTTGGCATGAAGGTGCATTAGGGGACTGTTACCAGCAAGTTCTGAGCTGACCTACTTTTGATGAAAATTTCTGATCATTTTTCATGAAAATCACTGCTGATTCTGACTTGGGCAGTGCCCATCTTAATATAGGCAGGATTTCAACTGGGGGTGGGGATTTCCAAGAGTTCAGTTAGCGTCGGAGTCCTAATGCCTATCCTACTTCGTAGGTCCTGTGACGTTAGTCCCGCTGCCATGTTTTTATATATCTATATTTTATACCCCCTTGGATTTTGGTGCTAATAGTTTCGAATAAGGCTTTTAAAATGTTGGGTTTTGGGGCCTCTAGCTACAACGCTCTAGTCATCTCCTCGTAAATCTCTACGATTAAACACAATATACAATGGTGATGGAAAAACATATCGGCGTACCGGCGCATGACCCCACAGGCCAATATTCTGACCGCATAAGACATCGTATGATTTCTGTCATGATACTAGATGTATCTCAGCCATGCATTTATTGCAGTTGTTCATGTGGACACCTTGGACGGCATGATCACACGGCCCTAGCCTCGGCTTGTCACCTGATGGGGAGTGATAAAGTATGTGACCGCTAGATTACATGAAGAAGAATTTTTCATGATTCACAAATTGGAGAAGCTTGCCCAGGACCGCCTGTATAACCTCGTCACATCGCAACGGCCATTAATATTACTTAATGAAACAAAGGACCAAATGACCAACATGTTTATCAAGATCGAAGTATGAGAAATAAGTTGTACTTATGATTCCCAGACTTGAATGAGTTCGATATAAAAGCGATTGTTTTTTTTTATTTCCCTTCTTTCCATTATTGTTTCCCCCATAATTATTTCGTCCCTTTTCATACATCACAGTGGCAGCGGATATCATTTAAATGCGTTTTATGTATAAAATAGTGATACGTACATGTACCAAACCGTTACCCCTCCCTCATAATGTATACATAGAATGTATTTTGGTATGATATCAACTTTCATAGCTTTTCACTGTCAACTGAAAAGGTGGGAAATAATTATATTTATTTGAGTACGGATGTGTTTACTCAACAAAATTAGTATAAGCGGACCATTAGACCACGTCAAGAGGAAACCCAAACTATCGTTTTTCAGATATATTATAATTCACAATATAGACAGATTATGACAAAGTGTAGAAAACATGGAACATCGCTAAGCTGTTAATCTGCAATTGGCATGAACTGTAAAACAAAACGTATATTGTTATCCGAAGAAATACAGGTAATAAGAAACTTGAAATTAGAAACTTGTACTGATCTAAACTAGATGAAGTTCAAACTGGACCATGTAAGAAGCAGCTCTCACCGAATAAGGCGCAACTATATGGACGCACACTGTGGCTTGAAATTGATGTATACGTATAGGGAACATAAGTATTTCATGTCATCGTTTGATAGTGGAGGGGAATAATATTGTTATTGTAAATATGTAATATTTCATTCAAATAAAGACGAGGAGTCACGTGCGCAAAGCGGAGAAGAATGGCCTCAGCAATATTTACAGACCACTCCTGCATCTCTCGTGTGCTGGCAAGTTGTCGCGTTGAAAGGCTTCGCCGGACAGTAGAACACACTGTGTTCGGATCCATCGCAATTCACACCGTCCATGTAAACAGGCAGATAACTGGCACCCTGTCCGTAGTATGCCTCCACTGTGGCCGAACCGCCGCATTTATACCCAAGTTGGTGACAAAGAACATTTGCATCCACGTCATCCCAGCCATGGTCACAAACGGTTCCCCAGACATCTTTTTCAAAAATCTCAACGCGGCCGTTAGAGGGCGCTGTTCCATTGACCAGACGTACGCATGGCGCGCCAATATTGCAAATAACGCCAGCATCCTGGGTGTGTTTGCAGCTGTGCTGACTGCTAGAAGGGCATCTGTGAAGGTCTGGTTCGTCTCCGGAACACTGGAATTTGTCAAGAAATATTGGGCCGTTACCCATCCCGTAGAGACTGTTCGGAGTCACGGTGCCGTTACAATACCCCATTTGCCTGCATACCACTCTGGCCTCTCTCTCATCCCAGTTGTCGTTGCATATCGTGCCCCATGTACCGTTTATCCGGATCTCTACCCTCCCTGCATGGTCGTCTCCAACCAACCTCAGATCACACGGTGTGCACGTGACTCCCGCATCCTCAGAGTGATCGCAAAATGCGGTGCTTCGTGACGACCGACAGTCGATAAGATTCGTCTCTGAGCCGTCGCACTGTACAAATATTAGGTGGATGGGGTCCACTCCACTACCAAAGTGGGCATTGTTCCTTGCCTGGCCGTTACAGTACCCGAGTTGACGGCAAACCACTGCGGCATCTACATCGTTCCAAGCATTGTCGCAAACTGTTCCCCAGACGTCATCCACTAGGACTTCGACGCGCCCGTTGGTTGGCCCACTCCCTCCAGCTAACCGAACGTTCGCTAAAATACAAAGGATTAGAAATTTATCAAATATAGACAGTAAAGCATATTTACCGCGAGCAGCATACCATATTGCAATCATTTCATTATTAGATAAGGTCCCGCTGTTCAAGACCTCACCAAAGTTTCATGGACCGGCTTTGCAATACCGATTCACGGGACATTAAAGTGGTAATAATAAGATTTCAGTTTCGAGTCGGATTTGTTATCAGAAGATGGGGTATTCCCCGGTCCCAGTGTCAATGAACTGGGAAGGAAGAAAACAGCTGCATTTCCGTGTATAGGAAATCAGTGATGTGCAATACAACATATCAAAGAACATGCTTGTCTCCAGATTGTGTCTATAATATACACCAGGTATCATGTGAACCTCATCAGAAGTTGTAGGAGGAGTTGATTTGACAAGATGATATCATTTAATGTACAGTATTTTGAACTGTGAAAGGCAATAGCTCAGGGAGGCAAAATCGGCCGTCAATAAAAATAGCCCATAAGCATCTCTAGGCTGTGCTGATAACATCCGCCAAGTCTTATGTGAAAATGTAACAGATGCATCGAAAAGATACCATTTAATCCAGAGTATTTTGAAGTGTAAAGGCAATAACTCAGTAAGGAAAAACCCTCTGTCAACGAGAAGAGCACATGTTCATCTCTGGACTGTGCTGATAATATTCACCAAGTATTATCAAAAGTGTAGAGGGAGATGATATTGACACGATGATATCATTTAATCTACAGTACTGTATAGGTCAATAACTCATTAAGGCAAAATCCTCCGTCAACGGGAAGAGCACAAGCGCAGCTTCAGACTGTGATGATAATATCCACCAAGAATCGTGTTAACCATATCAAAAGTGTATGAGGAGGTGCATTGACAAAAAATACGAACAGACGGGTCTACACTACTTTGACCTGTAAAGGGCAATAACTCCGTAAGAAGAAAAATCCTCCAACAACAGCGAAAGCACATGCGCATCTCCGGACTGTGCCGATAATATCCACCAAGTATTAGGTGAACCATATCAGAAGTGTAGAAGGAGTCGCGTTGACAAGATGACAACTTAATTTGATCTACAGTATTTTGAATTGTAAAGGGCAATAACTCAGTAAGGAAATGTCCTCCGTCAAGGGGAAGAGCACATGCGCATCTTCAGACTTTGTCGATAATATCCACCAAGTTTCGCGTCAACCGTATCAAAAATGTAGGAAGAGTATCGTTGACAAGAAATTCAGATAAACAGACAGACAGACAGACGGTCAGACAGACAGACAATCAGACAGACAGACAGACGGACGGACGGACGGACGGACAGACTTCCGTAGCTATCGCTATATCCCCCGGGCATATATGCCGGGGGGGGGGGGATTGATAATAAAGTATCCATTTAGGTGAGATTCTGCGAAATGTTATAGTTGAGCACTATTTGTGACGCAAAGCTTGTTCAACAACATATCTTTGTCTTGCTTGAGGTGATCTGCCTTTCAGTGTCTTTTCAATGGGTTTACCAAAATAGACTACGAAAACAGCACAATTTTGTACGTAGATATAAGCTAGCAAGTAAGTAAATACCACAGTGAATGTGATTTGCTGCAATTTATTCTTGCGAGATGTATTCGACGAATAAATCTGTTCAATGGTCAGTCCATTACACTCACCTGAACATACAACCTGTCCATCTTTATGGAATGGGTGGGTCAACTTCGGACATTGGTCCAAACACACGTCCTCCTTACCCAGAGCAAACATTCGACACAGGCAGTTTGTGGAACCTACGCTGGAATTAACGGCTAATCGATTAGGGGAGCAACCGTCGACACACGTTCCTTGTTCCAAAAACTTGCCTAGAGGAAGATATAGAAGATAATAACCAAAGTTGCATTAGCTCATGAATAAAAATGACACGAATAACTCTTATAAGAGATAGAGTTCCTTCACTGATATTGTTATGGTCGACAAAAATCAAGAGTAGAATCATTTCAGTATAAACATTAGTTTTCGGAAACTTTTTGAAGTCAAGGTGCGAGCAATCTACATTCACACGAACATATTCACAAATGATATATCACTTAATGAAATTTCAATTCCTGAAACATCCAATGACAACAGATAGACTTATATCTGTAACAGTAGTATGTAAATATACATTCTATATTCCAGACCCCCAGTGAGCATCTAATGCCCTTTTGAATTTTCCAGGGTTTTATGTTGCTCTTCCCGATCTCATTCACAGCTAATATTTTTTTACGAACTTCCGATCTCCCCCCCCCCCACCCCCACCCCGCAACTCCTAAGGGGCCGCTATTGATTCCCCGTTTAACTTTTAACCTGTTTAACCCCGGTTGACCTTGCAGCTATTCCGACGAATTTCAATAACTTTTCCACCAAGATTGTTTCTCTAAGGACCGGGAACATAAACAGATACAATATCTTTTATGTTTCAACCTCCAATGAGCGTCAAATTGCATGTTATATACGCCACATCCCCACCCATTTCCCCCATCCCTCTGGGACCAGACTCGGAAAATACCATCCTCCCACATTTCATTGACAACAGATGTATTGTGTCTCTACTGGTTGAAAAATCAGAAAAAACCCCGAGGCGATACATGTTACAGTATGTTGCGGCCATCAACAGGCGTTGTTTCTCGATTCGATTTCACTCTATATGATCTCAGATCTATTCTGACAACGTTTCTCAGTATTCCGTCCAAAACCTACTTCCGTTCAACAACAAGGGCTTAATGTCTTATTTGCGTTTGTTCTCTTGGGTAAACCTCGGTGAAATAATAACTAAATTTACGTTGATTTAGTGCCGGACAAAGATACAAACTAGAGGTTCCGCTTTGACCCTTGAGTTGCCGCTCCGGCATGAAGCCTATGCTGGTTGTTTTTTTGGGCAAAAACATACGTCTCCCCCAACCTCCCACCTTGCCTTGAATGGGCACATAATTTAAGGGAAAGTGCTATAAAATGAATGTAGCAATAAGTATCTTAAACAAAGCTGCGTATCTAAAAATATTAATTACAAAGAAGCGATTTTCATTGTATATACATGTACAAGTAGATGAACGGTTGGACGGACATCGGACACAGATGAATGCATGCACACATACACTAAAACCTGATCAAATGCGGGGGCTATCCCAATGAAGCTTCCATCCAAGTTTGGTGAAATTCCATCCAATAGTTCTCAAGGTATCTTGCAGACAAAGCCTGTATTTACATGTACAAGCAGATGGACGGACGGACGGACACCGGACGAATGCAGGCACACACACCAAAACCTAGTCAAATGAGGGGGCTATCCTAATGAAGCTTCCATCCAAGTTTGGTGAAATTCTGTTCAGTAGTTCTCCAGATATCTTGCAGACAAGCCCTGTATATACATGTACAAGTAGACAGACGGACGGACACCGGACATGGATGAATACACGCACACACACCAAAACCTAATCAAATGAGGGGGCCATCCCACTATAGCTTCTATCCAAGGGGAGTGAGATTCCGTCCAGTAGTTCTCAAGATATCTTGCAGACAAGGCCTGTACATACATGTACAAGTAGACGGACGGACGGACACCGGACATGGATGAATGCACGCACACACACCAAAACCTAATCAAATGAGGGGGCTAGCCCACTATAGCTTCTATCCAAGGGGAGTGAGATTCCGTCCAGTAGTTCTCAAGATATCTTGCAGACAAGGCCTGTACATACATGTACAAGTAGATGGATGGACAGACGGACACCGGACACGGATGAATGCACGCACATACACCCAAACCTAATCAAATGAGGGGGCTATCCCAATGAAGCTTCCATCCAAGTTAGGTGAAATTCTGTCCAGTAGTTCTCCAGATGTCTTGCAGACAAGCCCTGTATATACATGTACAAGTAGATGGACGGACGGACAGACACCGGACATGGACGAATGCACGCACACACACCAAAACATAATCAAATGAGGGGGCCTATCCCACTGAAGCTTCCATCCAAGTGTGGTGAAATTCCGTTCAGTAGTTCTCAAGATATCTTGCAGACAAGGCCTGTATATACATGTACAAGTAGATGGACGGACACCGGACACGGATGAACGCATGCACACAAACCAAAACCTAGTCAAATGAGGGGGCTATCCCAATGAAGCTTTCATCCAAGTTTGGTGAAATTCCATCTAGTAGTTCTCCAGATATCTTGCAGACAAGCCCTGTATATACATGTATAAGTAGATGGACGGACGGACGGACACTGGACACGGATGAATGAACCCACATACACCAAAACCTAATCAAACGAGGGGGCTATCCCAATGAAGCTTCCATCCAAGTTTGGTGAAATTCCATCCAGTAGTTCTCCAGATATCTTGCAGACAAGCCCTGTATATACATGTACAAGTAGATGGACGGACGGACGGACACCGGACATGGATGAATGCACGCACACACCAAAATCTAATCAAATGAGGGGGCTATCCCACTAAAGCTTCCATCCAAGTGGGGTGAAATTCCGTCCAGTAGTTCTCAAGATATCTTGCAGACAAGGCCTGTATATACATGTACAAGTAGATGGACGGACGGACGGACACCGGACACGGATGAATGCACGCACATACACCAAAACCTAATCAAATGAGGGGGCTATCCCAATGAAGCTTCCATCCAAGTTTGGTGAAATTCCATCCAGTAGTTCTCAAGATATCTTGCAGACAAGGCAAGGGGACGGACAGACATCCATCCAGACATCCAGACATCCAACCAGACAGACGGACAGACAGACAGACAGACAGCACAAACACTAGATGTCTCCCCCCAACATAGTTGGGGGAGACATAATAAACAGAGTAGGGCTGTGTTTCTGTATGCCTTAACACAGGTTCATCAATTTTAGGACAGTAGAAAAGAAAAGAAATCTTAAAATGCTCAGTAAATCTTGCTCATACAAAAACATTTCTTCGTCTTCGCATCCCCTTGGTACATGCTTGGACAATCGGCTACGCATCTGTCATCAAGTTTGTAATGGTGACATTCCCGACAGGCTCTGTCGGACCCTGGGGTGTGGCAGCCTGAGAAATACAAACATGGGTGTATAGATATGAAAAGAATATTGATAATCAATCATATATGGTTGCATATCTGCAATAATGAGTATACTTCTGTAACATAATACGTTATCGAGACGATACTTTCTTTGCCTGAAACACAACCACACATTCGGCCAGTTTCCGAAGACATGACGGATGCATGGCAATGCAGTTCCATGTCTTTTCTCTCGTATTTCGCATATACCATGTCTATAATAATGTTTGCGAATGGCAAGGATTGTCGCAAACAATCAGTACAAGTGATTTGCCGATAAATTCTACCTATCTCCAATCCAAGTAAACCAAAATGATAGTTCGGGAAAATACCATCTAGTGATAATGCTATGTTCTACAAGATCACATAATAAACCAATCACGACAATTCTGCCTATTCAGTTTGAAATTGATTGCCATTTCGTTCAGGGATATTTACATACTCTCCACGAGACGGTCTTTTGATATTCCCAGTCGCCGGCCAAGAACCAGACCATTCGGCGGGGGCAATCCTTTGGACTTTCTGGAGAACGAACCATGTCTAGACATGATGACCTTATTCTGATACTGTTTCACTATATTGTTTGCTATTTTGGTGCACATGATCATGTGTGTACTGATAAGGGTCGTTATTTTAAAGTTGTTTCTCCCTGATTGGCTAACATATGTAGTTTCAAATTCGCACGGGATTTATATAGCGCTGATGTGGGATAGAGTATTCCGTGATATCATATCTTAGTTTACTGAGATTGCGTATCCCCCTCAGTCGTGAGTTCGAATAACACCCAATACAGTATTTTCTGGCTGGGTTATTCACAATGTAGAAATAACTCGAAATCATCCTCGATGACTGAAATTATTGATGTTATATTTTGCCATATTTATAAGTATCCGCCACATCGTTTACCTTTACATTCGGCGTGGCATCTCTCAACACACTCTCCGTCGACACTGACCGTGCCGCCGAGACAGATCCTACCCCCGGTAGTTGCGGACCGATACAGCCTGGCATCAACAATTGTCACTTCCTTCTCGGCGTTTCCGAAGGCGTAAAATCGAACATGCAAGGGACTCTGATCGTCCTCGTAGACGGCGAACACATTAGCCTCTTCCTGTGTAGACGTAACAGAAAAAGCCCAGATGAGGAAATTAATTCGATTGGATGCGCATCCGGAAATGTAAACGAGCATTCCAAGCCATTTCATTTTCTGAATATGTTTCACCTATACGTCCAATTAATCCATAAAAAACGGGCATGAGACGGATGTTGGTGCCAGGAATAGACTTCGCTTTCGGTAAACACGTAGGAATCATGAAGCCTGTATGACGAAAAAGTATCTAAACTTACCCCATTATCGGCTGTTTTACCATAGGTCAAGGTCGTCTTGGATCCATTTATAGTTTCGTGTGCGCATGCGAAGTAAGATTCAAATAGGCGAGGATCTCCCAAACTGCGTGCTCCGGGGTCGTCAATGAACTTCATGACCCGCGTTCCCTGGAAGTGGCCATGAAGTGAAAAGTTCTAATACAATGACTGAACAGTCTGGAAGAATAGCCCAAATCGGAAAGGGTTTTATCTCTCTTGTTCCACTAGAGGCCGTGCTGTGCAGAGAACTTCCGGTAAGTACCAAAGGCCCTCACAATTAGTTTTAGTAATAAAATATTCTATTTTTTTTTCTAAAAAAAAATAACTTCCTAAAGTACAGGATCTATCGGTTCACGTAGAAAATATTAACAAAATAGTTTTTCAAACAAATATTCTAGAATAGTTTATCGACATATTATTCAAAATAATTGCGGGTGCCTTTGGTAAACTTGAAACTGGGGCCACTACTTCCCGGAAGCAGCTTTTCGTACCTCTAACCTCAAAGAGGGGCAGTTATACAGGGGGGGATCAGACACTTTCCGGAAAGGGCTATTGTATATATGTTGGCTGGACCACAGTTTGAAGAATGTCCCAGATAATCACGTTGTTACAGAAGCAGAGAAGAATTCAACTCAATATTGTACCTTCTCTCCTCGTATACATGTAGTATATACAACGGAGAACCGATTATGTTTTTTTTTATATTTTAAAATTCATTATATTATAGTTATTATTAATATGAAGACATTTGATATATACCTTATAGATGACGACACCTTGTGGTCCAACTTGAAGGTAGTACCATGTGTTTTGGTCACGTGGTATGACCGAGAAAACAACAAATATATCTCCCTCTGAGACCGCCGTAAACACGACACAAGCTCCTCTGTTAGACTGAGGATCAAATCGATGGGCATTTGACCAGACCACATTACATGGTATGGCACCGATACCGTATTCGCTCCTGCAAAACAACAACACCAATAATATCAGCAACAACAACAAAAATATGAACAAAACTATAATTACTTTGAACTGTTACAAATCACAATCACAGAGAAGTCACATAACAGGAAAAACCCTTGGACATATTAATGATACATATAGTTACGAGTACTGTGCTACTATAAAAAGTGTGATAGTAGAAACCCTTTTTTAATATGCAAATAAATTTACTTACACGTTTATCACGCAATTGTCGTTTATTTCATGAAACTATATGCAACTTGCAGAATAAATAATCGATTTCTTTGAAAAAGAGCTTGGAAATGCATTCATGGTGGTCAAATACAGGCATAGAACGATGGTTTGCCGAGGACCTGTACTTGATTAACTCATAATTGGGTTCACCAACAGTTTCAAAATCTGAGCCTTTACAAATACAAACCTGAGTAGTAGATAATGCGTATTACAGCCCCCAGCCACCCAAAAATACACATAGCCACCGTGATCCACCGAGCGCGGTCATACGTCATTAACAATTTTTATTTGTATAAATTATTGCGTCTGGATATTAATAAATTATATGCGTTATAATTTTACCTGAATATATATATTAAAGATCTACATATGGTATTATAAATAAATCTTCCGAATTCATACGTTAATCGTTTAACCCTACCTGGCCTGGGGGGGGGCCATTATAGCCCCCCCTACCAAACTTTCTGCACTATCTCCGGAACGGCAAAAAATGAAGAGCTGAAACTCCGTGACTTTATAGTTTATCTTATTGGGGTCATTTTGAGCCTATTTGCATAACCCCCCGAGCAGAGGATCATGGGTAAATCCAAGATGGCGGCCACGTGGGTACCAGAAAAGTGATGTTTTTGTCAAATTTCTTCAAAATTTCTGCTTTTTCGCAATGAAAAGTGGGCAAAAAATATTTTATTTCATATCACATTAATATTTGCTAATTTTTCGTACAGTTTTTGTGGAGAAATTGCGAAAATAAAAAATTCGGAAAATCTGACCGAAAAATCGACCAAAAAATGTCGTTTTTCAAAATGACGTCATCAAAGCGGCCATCTTGGATTTTTTTGCATTTTCTGGTAGAGCTTGACCCAAGGGTATAGTGTAATAAGTTTCAGCCCCCTAGCTCAAGGGGTAAGAAAAATAATTAGGAGGGGCCATTTCGGCCCCCCCCCAGGCCTGGACAGGTCCCAAAAAGCCCAGGCCAGATAGGGTTAAATAGTCTATATTTTAGGTTTCATTCCGCTTTTACAAAAAGGTGATATTTCGATATATATTTTTATACGGGTTCATAGCAATAAATTCTCCGAATCTGTACGTTAAGCGTTCATATATATTGTAGACTATTAATTTTTACAAATTGCAATTAGCATTACCAAACACTCGGTATATATGCATATTTAACCTCGCTATACGGCTAGAAGGCGGTCATGATACATAATTGTATTGATTTTAATACCTGTCAATGCGAAGGGGTGTGTGTTGTGGTAACAGGTGTGATCGAATAACAGAAACCACTTATAACTCGCAGAACTCCATTGCAATTAGCATATGATAATATTGGGGGTTCGAATATCTATATTTACAGACCGATATCGCTTTAATTAGGGCAATTATACAATCAACGTATAGCGGGAGTTGAAAGGGTATACCGTGAAACAAATCATTATTTGAGAATCGTTTGTCGAAATATATATATCTCTAATAGAATTCAACTTATAGCTTACTTCGGAATGGCGAATTTACTGAAAAATATCATCGAACCTAGAGAATCGGCCGTAAGTATAATAATTTTATTGCGATCTACTCGCGGATAATACCGACTTTGTCGATATAACGATGTACATAGCGAACGGCGTTGTAAATGTTCGATTATAACTGATGTGAATACAAGGGCTACTCACTTTTAATATTTCAACTCTATATTTTTTATAGGCTAACAACTCTACGTGGGCCGGATTCGTACGAGAAAATGCGGACATTTTAGGTAGTTCCGGTTGGCCTAGTTTGGAGACTGTATTCGCCATAGATGGGGTCGTTGAAACACGGCCCGTTTATAATGACGATGATTGGAATGTGGGTATAAGAAGTCCGACGACCATCCTCCTAAATAATTCCCCTTCACTTCCGGAGATTAAAACACGTAAATGTGTAGACGAATTATCCCGTTTATTCGCGCCCCGAGTTTGCAAAAGCTGTAATCAGCCATTAAGCGTCGAAGTTTGCGGAAAATGTCGCGTTAGTTTATGCCGAGATTGCGCGTGTTTTTCCCGACAGGTGTCATTCGGGGTTTTTATGTGTCCGAGCTGTTGTAGTTGTGAGTTTTGTGGTTATTGGCGAATGAAGCAATCGAAATAATCAAAACCCGTGATAACAATAAACGGTTACTATACATATTTCATTGACTAGACGGGGCTGAAAGAAAGAAGAACACGACTTCGGTTGTTAAAGTTCAAAGTAAATATTTATTTATACAAATTAATTTAGTAATGACAGTTTCAAAACGAAAATACAAACTGAGCAATCCTAGTACCCAAACGTCAATTTCATTTCCATAACCCTGTGAAAGAGCTGCGGATATATCGATAACGTATGTAACGGCACGCCCTGGTGGCGAAATCAACTAATCAACAGGTTTGATCGGTTGTTTTGTGTACTCGCGCGGTAAAAGTCTGTTAATTAAGAATTTACGCATCTCAACGGCAGATTCTTCGGCTTCATCGTTTGATAAGTCGTCTTCCTCACGCATTCGTTTCTTAGTCGCCATTACTTTCTGATGAATCGGGTGCTTCCGTAGTTCTCGCCATAACCTTAGATTACGGACGTAGATATTTCGGAACTTCGTCTGTATTCTGGGTAAAAGCTTGTCATATGCCATCTGATGCGCAATTGGTTCATCCATTCCACCTTCTTCGTAAACTTCCGCAAGATCGTTTATATCGGATTCATGATCATCAATCGCTTCATCCGCGAAGAGATCCCACAAACACTCGTCATCCTCGACGTCATCGTTATCATCATCATCATCCGTAACTTCGTCGTCGTCAGCATCGTCACCATTACCTTCCTCATCATCACCATCATTGTCCTCATCATCGGCGTCAGTAGCTTCGGTATCATGTTGATCACCATGGTAGCCAAAATTTAGATCTGAAGTACTTTTATTTATACCATTACTGCCGGAACTGGAAAATCCGTCCCCATGAACAATACTTCCGCCCCCATGGTAATACGACCTTCCACATGGCGAAAGGTCACTCACCGTCATCGTATAGGGTTGCTCTACTATACTTGTTGGGTCTATAGCGGGAGTCTGTGGTGTCTCTTGTCTATGCATTAGACGCATATGTCTGAGCATACTATCGCGACGAGAGAGTATCTTATGACAGAACGGACATGAACTCGACATGGTTCCCGGTCAGAGGTAGGATACGGACTGAGACTAATACTGTACAAACGACCGTATATGACCACACACACACACACACACACACACACACACACACACACATATATATATATATATATGTATACATCACATTCGGCTAAAGTGAAATGACTCTATTTACCAACAGGGGGCGCTGTTGACCTATTTGTGACGTTATCTGTCGTATTGACACCTGGTACTTATGCGTGTGTGTGTGTTATTTGTACCGACTGTTTATCACTCGTTGTATTAAAAGTTGTCAGTAATAAAAAGGATGTGTTAGTTCACTTTACTCGTTTGTTAACCTTAGGTCATGGAAGGTTTCTTATACGGTGTTTACCACGAACCTTACAACCCGGCTGGTTTTACGATTGTTAATAATATTTATCAGGTCGCCAAAAAACGTGGGATATGTAGTTACCCGACCCTTACTAGTGTCGATCCGTATACACTACATAGTCGGGTCATGAAGTGTTTTAAATAAGGCCAGATGTACTTGTACAATGGCGGGTATTAATAATAATAGTGCGGGTGTTACTATCGGGTTACGTAACAGCCCGGAGTTATCTCCCACTAGTTCCAGTTTTTGTCACCAGGGCCACGAGTGGCCAATACGACAGATTACGTCACCAGAAGGTCAACAGCGCCCCCAGGTGCCCATGGGACCGCAGATGCGCTTATGCGCAACCGATACATGCGATGGACAGTCAGAGAGTGTGTGTGTGTGTGTGTGTGTATGTGTGTGTGTGGGTGAGTGTGAGGGACTTTTTAGGACTTTTCTTGAACTTTCTTGGACTTTTTAGGACTTTTCATGGCGTGTGTGTGTGTATGTGTGTGAGTGTGTGTGTGTGTGTGAGGACTTTTTAGGACTTTTCTTGGACTTTATTCGACTTTTCAGGACTTTTCTTGGAGTGTGTGTGTGTGTATGTGTGTGTGCTGGTGTGTGTGTGTGTGTGTGTTATTTGTACCGACTGTTTATCACTCGTATTAAAAGTTGTCAGTAATAAAAAGGATGTGTTAGTTCACTTTACTCGTTTGTTAACCTTAGGTCATGGAAGGTTTCTTATACGGTGTTTACCACGAACCTTACAACCCGGCTGGTTTTACGATTGTTAATAATATTTATCAGGTCGCCAAAAAACGCGGGATATGTAGTTACCCGACCCTTACTAGTGTCGATCCGTATACACTACATAGTCGGGTCATGAAGTGTTTTAAATAAGGCCAGATGTACTTGTACAATGGCGGGTATTAATAATAATAGTGCGGGTGTTACTATCGGGTTACGTAACAGCCCGGAGTTATCTCCCACTAGTTCCAGTTTTTGTCACCAGGGCCACGAGTGGCCAATACGACAGATTACGTCACCAGAAGGTCAACAGCGCGCCCTGGTGCCCATGGGACCGCAGATGCGCTTATGCGCAACCGATAATGCGATGGACAGTCAGAGAGTGTGTGTGTGTGTGTGTGTGTGTGCATGTGTGAGTGTGAGGGACTTTTTAGGACTTTTCTTGAACTTTCTTGGACTTTTTAGGACTTTTCATGGCGTGTGTGTGTGTATGTGTGTGTGTGTGTGTGTGTGTGAGGGACTTTTTAGGACTTTTCTTGGACTTTATTCGACTTTTCAGGACTTTTCTTGGAGTGTGTGTGTGTGTATCCGTGTGTGTGTGTGTGTGTGTGTGGTCATATACGGTCGTTTGTACAGTATTAGTCTCAGTCCGTATCCTACCTCTGACCGGGAACCATGTCGAGTTCATGTCCGTTCTGTCATAAGATACTCTCTCGTCGCGATAGTATGCTCAGACATATGCGTCTAATGTATAGACAAGAGACACCACAGACTCCCGCTATAGACCCAACAAGTATAGTAGAGCAACCCTATACGATGACGGTGAGTGACCCTTCGCCATGTGGAAGGTCGTATTACCATGGGGGCGGAAGTATTGTTCATGGGGACGAATTTTCCAGTTCCGGCAGTAATGGTATAAATAAAAGTACTTCAGATCTAAATTTTGGCTACCATGGTGATCAAAATGATACCGAAGCTACTGACGCCGATGATGAGGACAATGATGGTGATGACGAGGGAGGTGATGGCGACGATGCTGACGACGACGAAGTTACGGATGATAATGATGATGATGATAACGATGACGTCGAGGATGACGAGTGTTTGTGGGATCTCTTCGCGGATGAAGCGATTGATGATCATGAATCCGATATAAACGATCTTGCGGAAGTTTATGAAGAAGGTGGAATGGATGAACCAATTGCGCATCAGATGGCATATGACAAGCTTTTACCCAGAATACAGACGAGGTTCCGAAATATCTACGTCCGTAATCTCAGGTTATGGCGAGAACTACGGAAGCACCCGATTCATCAGAAAGTAATGGCGACTAAGAAACGAATGCGTGAGGAAGACGACTTATCAAACGATGAAGCCGAAGAATCTGCCGTTGAGATGCGTAAATTCTTAATTAACAGACTTTTACCGCGCGAGTACACAAAACAACCGATCAAACCAGTTGATTAGTTGATTTCGCCACCAGGGCGTGCCGTTACATACGTTATCGATATATCCGCAGCTCTTTCACAGGGTTATGGAAATGAAATTGACGTTTGGGTACTAGGATTGCTCAGTTTGTATTTTCGTTTTGAAACTGTCATTACTAAATTAATTTGTATAAATAAATATTTACTTTGAACTTTAACAACCGAAGTCGTGTTCTTCTTTCTTTCAGCCACCGTCTAGCCAATGAAATATGTATAGTAACCGTTTATCGTTATCACCTGTTTTGATTATTTGGAAAGTTTCATTCGCCAATAACCACAAAACTCACAACTACAACAGCTCGGACACATAAAAACCCCGAATGACACCTGTCGGGCAAAACACGTACAATTTCGACATAAACTAACTCGACATTTTCCGCAAACTTCGACGCTTAATGACTGATTACAGTTTTTGCAAACTCTGGGCGAGAATAAACGGGATAATTCGTCTACACATTTACGTGTTTTAATCTCCGGAAGTGAAGGGGAATTATTTAGGAGGATGGTCGTCGGACTTCTTATACCCACATTCCAATCATCGTCATTATAAACGGGCTGTGTTTCAACGACTCCATCTATGGCGAATACAGTCTCCAAACTAGGCCAACCGGAACTACCTAAAATGTCCGTATTTTCTCGTACGAATCCGACCCACGTAGAGATGTTAGCCTATAAAAAATATAGAGTTGAAATATTAAAAGTGAGTAGCCCTTGTATTCAAATCAGTTATAATCGAGCATTTACAACGCCGTTCGCTATGCACATCGTTATATCGACAAAGTCGGTATTATCCGCGAGTAGATCGCAATAAAATTATTATACTTACGGCCGATTCTCTAGGTTCGATGATATTTTTCAGTAAATTCGCCATTCCGAAGTAAGATATAAATTGAATTCTATTAGAGATATATATATATTTCGACAGACGATTCTCAAATAACGATCTGTTTCACGGTATACCCTTTCAACTCCCGCTATACGTTGATTGTATAATTGCCCTAATTAAAGCGATATCGGTCTGTAAATATACATATTCGAACCCCAATATTATCATATGCTAATTGCAATCGAGTTCTGCGAGTTATAAGTGGTTTCTGTTATTCGATCACACCTGTTACCACAACACACACCCCTTCGCATTGACAGGTATTAAAATCAATACAATGATGTATCATGACCGCCTTCTAGTCGTATAGCGAGGTTAAATATGCATATATACCGAGCGTTTGGTAATGCTAATTGCAATTTGTAAAAATTAATAGTCTACAATATATATGAACGCTTAACGTACAGATTCGGAGAATTTATTGCTATGAACCCGTATCGAAATATCACCTTTTTGTAAAAGCGGAATGAAACCTAAAATATAGACTATTTAAACGATTAACGTATGAATTCGGAAGATTTATTTATAATACCATATGTAGATCTTTAATATATATATTCAGGTAAAATTATAACGCATATAATTTATTAATATCCAGACGCAATAATTTATACAAATAACGATTGTTAATGACGTATGACCAATCTCGTGGAACATTGAGAGATATTCCACTTTAGCTAATGTGGCTCCACGTAGTTTTTCAGACAGGGTCGGAATTAGTGTCTTCGACAGGTCAAAGTCAGCTGGTTGTAGATTCAACAAGCCGGTTCGGTTATCGTATTCCAAAATCAATCCCCGAACTGAAATCTACAAAATATTGTTCATTAGATGTTAGCTATTCAACTATTCACAAACCGTTCTTCCTTCAAACCAAATTCGCGAATAACGGAAAAAGTGAATCTAACGAAATAAAGGATTCGAAGACGAGCTATTTTTAGAAGTTGGTGCAACCCCTCAAAGTTGATTGCTTTTCAGGTTTAACCCTCTATTACCTTAAATATACAGTTATCTCAAGATTAGTTAAATAATTGGGGAGAGGGATAAGGGGAGAGGGGTTGGGGCAATCTAGATGAAAATTTAGCACGAAAACACTTCAAAACTAAATAATTTGTTTTCCTCCACTCTGTTATAGGCAACCAGGATCTGGTTCATTTGCACGTGGTACTTCTCCGATTTCCATTATTTCTTTCATATCGACGTAGAACCAACAATGGTAAAACAGATATTACTGTCATTTTGCTATTTAAAAAAAACGTTTGTACAGCAATGCATCTATGCCGCGTTGAATGCACTATGATCTTATAA
This sequence comes from Hanleya hanleyi, assembly GCA_036873755.1. Lineage (NCBI taxonomy): Eukaryota > Metazoa > Mollusca > Polyplacophora > Lepidopleurida > Hanleyidae > Hanleya > Hanleya hanleyi. Next base: position 48,911 of record JAVTVY010020466.1, read on the forward strand.
TACCAGAGCCATGTGTACAAAATTGAACATTTGATCTACGCAATTGATCTAAAAAGTTTTAGTAACCTTCTGAGATTCGATGTCTTCGGTTCCTCCGTTGTTATAGCCGTCATACAGGTGAGTGATGCCATCGGAACTCTTGACGAACCATTTTCTGGTCATGTGATGATAAAAGACAATAACTGTTTCTTGAGCTCCTGCTACGCCATCTATAGCCATGGGGGAGTCGAAAACCACCTGTACAAAAGAGCAGCATTGCTTACAAAATATAATCCCTAAGCAAAATAATGTGATCTGGTAGAAAATCTTCTTATTTTTCATCTAGAACTTTGTCTGCAAAGACAGTGAAGCGCTCAGCCGAGAAAATACTTCTTCTGGTATGTTTGCGATGCCAAAATTAATTTTTCGGCATCTTGTATGAAAATTGTTAATACATATAGGATACAGGTAACGATTAACAGCGAAGATTAGTAGCGACAAAGGACAATTTGAAATGATGCGTCGCTGAAAATGAACTAGTGAATATTATACAGATAATGGACGTGGTGGGACACGGCGAATCGTCAGCTCGAGAAAGATATGCATGCATCACCTGTAAATTCTAGTCCATGAGCCAGACCAGATATCAGTACCACCTGAGGTGGCAAATTCTCATTATGTTTTGTTGGAAGTCCTATATCCATAGATGTAAACAATTTTGAAAGCAATCCGAGACTCACAGCTTAATGGTAGTAATCACCTCTTAAAGATGGCTACCCGAGTCCAATCTGAGGGACCAGATTTGGGGGTAGGGAAATATAAAGTTGAATATCTTTGCAGGTAATAGTGATATAGTGACATTTTGCCACTTGAAATGTTGGTAATCAGATCCTCTATACGTTGGTATCTGGTATAAGCAAATATGTCAATTATGTAGGTCACCAGAGGTCAAAAGGTCACTAAATCTGACCCCTGTCTAAAACGTGACCACCTGTAGGAAAACTCGCTGCAGATACCATACCAATGGGACTTTCTTAACCTAAATGGGTTCAAATGGAAGCCAAGAAGTACCCAAGTCTATAATAAGTCTAAACAAGTGGAGTTTATTATTATTTAGACTGTGGCACAGAACTGTTTTTGACGCATTTTCAAAAATGGTCTTTTTATTGCGCTAAAAACGGGCAAAATTGTATGAAGTTGGACAGCTTGAAATTAGTTGTATATTTTGACAAATAACTACTCCAAATGCTAATGGTCATGTCTTAGGTCTATTCAGGGATTAGTTAAGCTACATTTCGAGGTAATTAGGTCACCAGAGGTCAAGTTCAAAGATTGCCAATTATTAATTTTTTACATTTTTATTTGGGAATTTCATATTACAATGTATTTAACCAGTTTCAAGTATAGAGAATCAGAGCCATCGTTGGTTCACCCTGTACCGTATAGCCCGTAGGGCATAGGGTACACCAGGGTACGAGTGCACCAGGTATGGGTGTTCGCAGGGATCAAAGGTCTATCGTCCTCCAAATCCCCTTTATCGTTCGTTAAGGCGCTGAGACGGGCGTTAAGGCGTAAAGATAGGGCGTTAAGGCGTTGAGACGGGCGGTAAGGCGTAATGACGGGTGTTGACGGCGTCACAGCATTTCGATGTATTGACGCAATTCCATGAAAATCAGAGCTTCTGATCTAGTTCATCAGGGCGTTGAAGCGTTAAGCTAAGGGTTGATGGGCGTTACTGTCTATAAAATCAAGTGTATTCCCAAAACACGCACAGTCGACTTTCAGCTGTCAACATGGCTTATACTTGCTCTAAGTGCAAACGATACGATATGATGCGACTGGAGAAAAATATACATGGGATTGAAGACTCCGAGGCACAATAACCCGATACGGAGACTGATGAGAGTCCATCGACTGATATCGAAACAGAGTCTATCTAGTGATACGGAGAGCTTGACCTCAGATAGTCAGCCTACGTCCGATGAAAGCGAGGCAGAACCTACCTGCTGGGATGGTATTGTGAGAACAGCTATCCTTACTCACGCTGCAGCAATCGAGGACGCCGGACAGGATAACCTACAACAGGCATACACCCAAATGCGCCCCTACATCAGGAAAACAGCCATGGCGATCTATGAACAGGCATACCTTACTATCGCGTGAAAGGAAAGGCTACGCCACGCACAGGTCCATCATGAAGACTAAGCGTCAGTTGGAAGAGGATATGGGGCTACCACACACCGAGGCCCTGGAAAATGCGATCAGGATGAGCAAACAACTCTTTCAGGACATGCTGCCTCAGTGGTATCCTGAACTGCCTGACGATGGGCTGATGGGGCCAAAATGGTCCAAATGAACTCCCAGAGTGAGTCAGTGAGTGCCCATCACCCGTGAGGCGTGCCCAGCGCCCGTCTTAACGCATGGACGCACTAACGATGGTGAGTGAGTGAGTGAGTAATAGCCAAAGTGGACATTTTGGAGATTTGAAGGAAGGTGTTTGGGGTAGAAACGGAGCATTCTGGGTCCGAATGCGTCGTGTGCAGTGGCATCTTGTAGCAACGCCAAGCTCAACGCTTCAACGCCCTGGTGAATTAGCCCAAAAGCTCTGATTTTCATGGAATTGTCACTAATTCATTGGAAATGCAGTGACGCCCGTCAACGCCCGTCATTACACCTTAACGCCCTAGCATAACGCCGTGACTCCATGATATAGACGGGAGAGAGAACAACAAGAACAACAAGGATGACATATGAGAGAACAACAACAACAACAACAACAAGTATTCATATAGTTTATTCTCCCCAATGTTACATCATACCCACGCTGGGGGAGCCGCGTTGGGCATGATTACAATTCAAGAAGACTCTTGTCCGATCAGAGGCCGCCATTTGGCGCTGCATCTATCATATTCGCGGCTGCTCTTGTCCAATAAGAATTACAACACATATAAGGGAAGTGGGAAGAGGTGCCGACATACTGACTGCGTCATATAACTTCAAAGAATAGTCTTCTGGTAAAACTATTCTAAAGCACATACCAAGAATCTAACGATTCGTGATATGTGCGCTTTTATTGTACCTGTTCATGTGGCAACTTAGATATGACCGCACGGCCCCCAGCACCGGCATAAGCGTTATTAGATACAAATCTAGAGAGCTATGATGGAAATGCTCTGACAACTCGTATACTGGTAATTGGTGAGGTGTTTCGCTGTGACAACTCGTACATTGGAGATTGGTGAGCTGTATCGCCGTCAGATGTAAATGACGGCAATTAACACAAAAGACTAGTCTGTAAGGCCCGATTACGACCCAGCATCAACTTCCCACAAATGCCAACATATATCAAAGACCAAAGCCGTCCTCTGAGAAAGTTCCATCTTTGCTCGGTGTGATCTGAGCATCATCGGGCAGTTCAGGATACCACCGAGGCAGCATGTCCTGAAATAGTTGTTTGCGCATCCTGATCGCAGTTTCCAGGGCCTCGGTGGGTGGTAGCCCCATATCCTCTTCCAAGTGACGCTTTGTCTTCATGATTGACCTCTGCGTGGGGTAACCTTTCATTTCAAGCGGTAGTAAGGTATACTGTTCATAAATCGCCATGGCTGTTCTCCTGATGCAGGGGCGCATTTGGGTGTATGCCTGTTGTAAGTTATCCTGTCCGGCGTCCTCGATTGCTGCAGCGCGAGTATTGATAGCTGCTCTCACAATACGATCCCAGAAGGTAGGTTCTGCCTCACTTTCCTCGGACGTAGGCTGACTATCTGAGGTCAAGCTCTCCATATCACTAGATAGACTCTCAGCAATCTATGTTCCGGTATCAGTCGATGGACTCGCATCAGTCTCTGTATCGGCTTCTTGTGCCTCGGAGTTTTCAATCACATGTATATTTTTCTCGTGTCGCATCATATCGCAACGTCTGGTGAACGTGCGTTCGCACTTAGAGCAAGTATAAGCCACGTTGACGGTTGAACGTCGACTGTGCGTGTTTTGGGAATACACTTGCCTTTTTAGACAGTAACGCACATCAACGCTTAGCTTAACGCTTCAACGGCCTGGTGAACTGGCTCAGCTTGGAATTTTCATGGAATTGCCACCAATACATCGAAATGCAGTGGCGCCCGTCAACGCCCGTCGTTACGCCTCAACATCCGTCTCAACTCCTTAATGCCCTATCTTTACGCCTTAACGCTCGTCTCAGCGCCTTAACGAGCGATAAAGGGGATTTGGAGGACGATTGACCTTTGACCCCTGTGGACACCCATACCTGGTGCACTCGCACCCTGCTTTACCCTATGCCCTACGGGCTATACAGTACAGGGTGCACCAGGGATGTCTCTGATGCTCTTTACTTGAAACTGGTTGCAATGTAAATACATTGTAATATGAAATTACAACACATATAAGAGAAGCGGGAAGAGGTGCCGACATACTGACAGAGCCACATGACTTCACAGTATAGTCTTCCGGTTAACCTATTCTAAAGCACATACCAAGAATCTAACGATTCTTGATATGTGTTGTATCTCAGGTACGCTTTTATTGTACCTGTTCATGGGGCAACTTGGATGATATGACCACACCGCCCTACCACCGGCATAAGCGCTATTAGATAAAAATCCAGAGAGCTATGATGGAAATGCTCTAACAGATCGTATATTGGTAATTGGTGAGCTGTTTCGCTGTGACAAGTCCCAAGTCAAAATGTAAAAAATTAATAATTGACAATCTTTGACCTTGACCTCTGGTGACCTAATTACCTCGAAATGTAGCTTAGCTAATCCCTGAATAAACCCAAGACATGGCCATTAGCATTTGGAGCAGTTATTTGTCAAAATATGCAACAAATTTCAAGCTGTCCAACTTCATACAATTTTGCCTGTTTTTAGCGCAATAAAAAGACCATTTTTGAAAATGCGTCAAAATCAGTTCTGTTCCACAGTCTAAATGATAATAAACCCCACTTGTTTAGACTTAGTATAGACTTGGGTACTTCTTAGCCTCCATTTGAACTCATTTAGGTTAAGAAAGTCCCATTGGTATGGTATCTGCAGCGAGTTTGCCTACAGGTGGTCACGTTTTAGACAGGGGTCAGATTTCGTGACCTTTTGACCTCTGGTGACCTACATAATTGACATATTAGCATATAAAAGATACCAACATATAGAGCATCAGATTACCAACATTTCGAGTGGCCAAATGTCACTATATCACCAATATTTGCAAAGATATTTAACTTTATATTTCCCCTCCCCCAAAATCTGGTCCCTCAGATTGGACTCGGATGTCCGTCTTTAAGAGGTGATTACTACCACTAAGCTGTGTGTCCCGGATGGCTTTCAGAGTTTTTTTTTTGCATCTAAGGATATACGACTTTCAAAAAAACATAATGAGAATTTGCCACCCAGGTGGTACCAATTGATGAAATTTTGGGGTCTGGCTCATGGACTATTCCTCTTATTTTCATTGGATGAAAACCTATCACGTGTCCGTCTGTAAATCGCGATAGCCCATGGTGCTGGCAGTCTATCTTGCGGTAACGCTAAACATAGCGTTGGCCCTGAGAAATGGTCAACGTAGATGGCACCCTCAAGTCAAGAGTTGCCTCCCATTGCGCACGCCATACATAATTTCTCAGGCGTGTTTTGCAACGGCTTCGGTGAACGAAATTGAATTATGATACAAGACGCTTGTATATATGTGACTAAGAAAATTAAACTTGGTACCCGAAGAAAATGTCAGTAACAACTCCAAGAAACCCAGGAATGAGTCTTTCTCATCAGTCGCGTCGCAGTTGATCATACGGCGTCACTTCTCTCAACTCGGGCTATGGACATACAGGCATTTTGAAACATATAGGCCTGCCGATTCACTTCTAAATAATTTAGCACCCAATTATTTTTTCAGTAGGAACAAAGTTATTCAACTTATCACAATTTCTTGAGTGACAGATAATTCATCAATACGACCCCAAGTAACTATAAGGTGATTGCATGTATCTCTGGATGAAAGATAAGCAGATGGGTAACAGAAATCCTCCCAGTGAAGAAGAATACCTTAAAGTGTGAACCGTCTGTCATCTTTTCCCAAGGCAGAACTCTCCCAGAATCATCCGATTCACCGAATGACATCCTGCTACCACCACACGTGGAATCACCAGGTGGAAGATGTATGTCGGTACTAGGTATTGGACCCTATTAAAATACAGAACATGTCGGCAGTAGTAAAGGCGCTATTTTGGACACTTCGGAATAAATCAACGTAACTGCAGATACAGATTAGTATATGAACAAAATAATCAATACTTTATATATTCGTGTAGTTGAAATAAGATTTATGGAGAAAAATCAGAGAATATATCAGGTATACATGTACCACTAGGGCGTCAAACAAAACAACAGTTGCCATTGACACTGCATGGAGGACAGTTGCAAATTGCATTTACATGTAAATCACCTTGAACCAATTGCCAAAATGGATAGATAGATATACAGAAGAAGACGGTCGTAGGCATTTAATACACATTTGCTGTATTTGTGCGCTTAGAAATTTTATTTCCCCGCCATAATTTGAGGTAAAACACATTTGATTTTTTTCTTCAAATTAGATATTTTAACAGAAAAATGGTCTAGACGGCTGAAATTTTGAACACCGATGAGATTTTACTTCCTTTTCAAACGTATGTGCAATTGTCTATATCCATGAATGCTGTGCGTGTAACGATACGAAGTGTCCAAAAATAGCACCCGTCCAAAACAGCACCGTGACCCGTAGTATATTTCACCGCTTCAAAGATAAGGTAAATAATTGGAAGGTAATTACCCCGTCTGACTGTGCGATTTGATGCACCTCAGTGAACGTGTGCAAATCAGAGGAATAACTCAGAAATCCAGGCCACCCCTCCTCCTCTCGATAATTTTTGTTTCCTCTGGAGCTTGAACTTTCCCCACTGCATATTTAGAACATACGTTAGTAGTACATCGGGTCTATACAGGTGAATTTTCCCTATACCTTTAACATGGGAGCCTGATTTCCCTCCTCATTTGACCTTTGACCCCTATGACTGAGCGTGCAGGATGACGTCAGAGTGACGACGGGGAACGGGATTTCCCGAAGGTTGGGAATAAGAGTGTTTTCACGAATGAAGTAGGTCAACCGGTGCACCCTGTACCCTATAGCCCGTAGGGCATAGGGTACACCAGGGTGTGGGTGCACCAGGTATGTGTGCCCGGTGGTGGTGGTGGCGTTGACGGGCGTCAAAAACTGTTCGAACAGGTCATTCACGCGTTACAAAGAAGTACAGGGCTTCTCTAAGTTAATATACGGCACTGTGAAGCATCGCGTGAGCTTCCACATTCGTTTTACGAGTACACGGAGTTTAGATTTCCACTACTCCGTCTTAAGGTGATTTTCTCGCCATTTAGGATTCTGGAATTCTGATAACCACGGTAAGTCCACCACTTCTCCGTCTTTCCCTATGTTTCTCAACCACTCGTCTACAGCTTTCTCTTCATTAAACACAACGTCTATGCGTTCTACAGCCCCGTCTGTCAGTGTTGTATCTAGGTGAAGGCCCATGTTCATGACTAAAACATCAATATGTACATTATCTGTTGTTGTTGTTCTCGTCTTTCATGTCTGTTGATCTTTTACACGACTCGAGGAACCGAGTCTTTAACTCGCGTATTCGAGCTCTATAGATTAGTCCCCCTTCCCTCAGCACTTTAACGCAATACCTTACCCGGTAGTTTGCTGCAGAATGGGCAGGTATACCGTAATAAGGTATGAGGTTGGCTAGTCTGTTCTCATCATTTTAATATACTGACGGTATTTAGTCCGATAGTAAGAAATAGACTACTACATGCACAGGGAACGAATTTGGCGTAGTTTATGCCATAATTCATTGGAAAGTATCGAACTCTAATCAAACCGATGTTGTAGCAGCCCAGCCAACACATGACCGTATTCAGCATCATCTCCCGTTTATTAAGCATTAGCTTCTCGCAAATAAGAAATAACCCAGAAATAACCCTACTTACTTACTGATAATCCCTGATGCTGGCAGTGATATGATCACACTTTCGCTGTAAAGTATCCATTAGTCGAAATCCCATATCTCTAGCCCCTGCCACTCACGAGATAAAATCTATTTCCGGTTTTGATGGCGTCACTTCCGGTTGACCTACTTCATTCGTGAAAACACTCTTATTCCCAACCTTCGGGAAATCCCGTTCCCCGTCGTCACTCTGACGTCATCCTGCACGCTCAGTCATAGGGGTCAAAGGTCAAATGAGGAGGGAAATCAGGCTCCCATGTTAAAGGTATAGGGAAAATTCACCTGTATAGACCCGATGTACTACTTACGTTACCAGAAAATTGCTCGAAATGAGACCTGAATATGATAAGCTTTAAAGACATGAAGTTTCAGTTCTTCACTTTTGCTTTGTTCCAAACTGATAAACAAACACACACGATTAATGTTTGATTCATTAAAGGCTTATCTATTTACCTCTTCCATGTAAACGGACATGGCGCTTCGAAGAGATCCACAGCGCCTGCGCAGTGAATCGCTGAACAAATCCGCTGACATATAGGCACAATAACGTCTCTTGACTTCTGTGGTCGTTCTATTGCCATCGTCCGTCTCTGTGACTTCGAGAATATAATATTTTCTTCCGGTTTCGTCGTCAACCAGCAAGTTCCTGGAAAGAAAAACGCAAACATCGTGTGAATCAGTAGCAGCTAAAACTGGTATATAATTTCGTGTAATTATAAGAATTCTCTCAAAGAAATGTGGAATATCCTTCCGGGAAAAATCAAGAATAATGTTGCTATGCTGGACATATCGTCATCCAGGACGAATTAGAAATAATATTTATATCATACTACACTCACTGCCATACCATGATCAGGACAAACATTTTCTATCCAAACGACCGACTCCTTGGTTCCTAGATTTTAAGGAAATAAGAGATAGCCCTAATTGCACATCGTAGTTAATAGATCTATATCTCTATAAAACTGAACGGGCTTTCTCTCTATGGCAAGAGAGATGATTTTCGCACAGTAATATTCCAACGGGACCTGCATATGGCGTATACATATATTTCGCCCAGCAGCATTTGCTAGAGATCCTGTGTTTTTATGTGACTATTTTAACCCTGCCTGGTCAGGGGGGGGGGGAAGTTCCGCCCACGCCAATGTTGCTTTTTTGCTCCTATCTCCGGAATGACCAAAAATTGAGAGCTGAAACTCCGTGACTTTTTAGATTATCATATTAGGGTCATTTGGAGCCTATATATATGACCCCTGGAGCAAAAGATCATGCGTAGATTCAAAATGGCGGCCACGTGGGGTACCAGAAAAGCGATGTTTTCGTCATATTTCTCCAATTCTTTTTGCTCTTCTGCACGGAAAATAAGTGGTTAAATATATTTATTTCATATCGATTATTATTTACTAATTTATCATGCAGTTTTTTCGAGAAAATAACAAAAAGTCTGACCGAAAAATCGTCAAAAATGATCTTTTTGAAAATGACGACACTGAGACGTCATCAAGGCGGTCATCCTGATTTTTTTACATATTCTTATAGGGTTTAACCCAAAGATATAGTGTGGTAAGTTTCAGCCCTCTAACCTTTGCGATACGAAAATATATAGGGGGACACTTTCCGCTCTCCCCCTCCCCCCCAGGCTGCGGTACACCCCAAATCGCCCAGGCCATATAGGGATGAACACCACCACAAGACATTATTGGAGAAACTTGTAAAACAGCACTATATCACCAAGCGCTGCCAAGTTTCTCAATTTGGCGATACATATCGCACGCGATAGTCAAATAGATAGTGTGTAAGATGTTTGGCGTGACGTTTTGTAACTTGTGTCTAATCTCGCTCAATCCGACATGAAGGCCGTAGGAACATCATGAACGTCAGGAAGTTCGTGGCGTTCATATCAACTGTAACAATCAAAGCGTTCATGAGATACTCCAGATAACGTCTAAAAATCATATCGAGTTAAGAAAACTGATCACCGATACAGATGTGGTATTTGAAACATCATGATGATGTCTTACCGGCATCATTGAAAACTGTTGACCGCTCTTGCACGAAACTAGTTTATGTATACTATATATATATTTTTCATTTGGTATCAATGCTGTTATATGAATTAGGTCTTTGATTATGGACACGGACATTCTTTAATGGACGGCGGATGAATATTCAATGACGCTTGTATATGAGCTACGTTTGGTTATTTTTTTTTTCAAATTCCAGCGTCTAGCCTGGGTTAAAAGATAACAAATGGACACAACTCTCGAGAACGACGATCACTTCTCCAAACCTAAAATTTTCCCTGATCATCAGTAGCCGATTGACCTGGATGAGGCGATTGGCGCCATGCGCATATATCGGGAAATATTTTTAACTGATATATGATTCATATGCTTCTGCTTTTTAAATTAAAAATATACCCCTATTTCAAAATATTTCCCCATATAAAAGCCTATGTAGTGCTCGGATATTGCTGTACACTGGAGCCCGTGTTATCATGGAAGAAACCCATTAGACGGTGTCTTATTTTGCGAGCGTTCTCACACTCTCGTAATCTGCAGAACATACTTAGATGCTAAACACGAAGGTTACATACTGTTTGCCAAAACACCCCATGTCCATCGTCCCGTTAGGAAACAGCGTCTTGTAGTTCATCTCGCACAGATCTGTGATCGGGGCCATCTGGAAATCGAAGGGTTTGGGGTAATCCGGAATTGACCGAAGCCACTCGACAAGCTCGTGCTTGAACCCGTAGGTGTACATTTCGCTGATGACGGCGGCAATATTCTGGTCTCCTCCCTCCACCATCAACGCCTCGTTCGAGTACCGCTGTTGGTATCTGAAATTATAGTAAATTATGCCAGAGTGACGTTACTACAACAGAGTGGTCAGAGTTATTTCCGTCATACACCCCCTCACACTGTTATTTTCGACAGTGGGGGTGAAGGGGCGGGGGATGGGGAGGAAAGTAGCACCTTTCGCGACTAACATGGTTCATTTGACACGAGCGTCCCTAGATCAATCTGCTTCACCAGCTTCACACATGAAGAAGCAGACTTACCCGAGAAAGCTCATGTCGAATAAAGCAAGTCAATCTCAAAAGGTGCTGCGTGTGGTATAGAGTTATCTCCCTTTCACCATGAATTAATGGAATGGAACTCTTCGGTATCGGAGGAATAAAAGTTGGGCATTCATATACTACAATGCGATCTGGTTTTGTTCCAGCGTTCTATATACCAACAGGGCTGCCCACACATACCCAGAACGATCAGTGCACTGAAGCATCATGTATTTGGTCAAATCCTAGAACCATTTGTTGTAGAAAACCGCTCCTCATTTCTCTAGATAAAATAGATAAATCACTCAACGTACGCTTCTTCATTTGTATCCTGAGATGCCCGTGAACTCGAATGAGCTTCACCCTTCGTCTCTCCCCTGCTTTGCTCCGTACCCGAACTTGACGAGTGGAACCAGCTGCTGGATTTGTACTGTGCCGAGCGTGCCGAGTATGTGCTGAAGAGAAAGGGATATTCTGTTGTAACGAAATGCATACTTTCTTGATATTTCTTCTCTGATACTAGCTAATTGCACCACAAGCCTTGTTTGAAACCACAGACTCCATGGAGGAACGATTGAGGAATCGTGACACTTCAAATCAAATCAAATGGAACTGATTAGACCACCTTTGGTCGGCCATATTGGAAAGTTTATATTCTTGTTTATTCTTTAGTTCTTGTTAGAATGTTCACTGTTACAATGTTTTGGCTCCCGAAAACTCGGTTGCTTTTGACTCAACAATTTTGGGTATAGACGTGGCGTAGCCATTGTTATAGGGTCGAGAGTTTGACCCAATAATATTAGGTCGACAGGTGAAGTGGGCAGATCACTGCGACCCAACATTATTGTTTCAATTCAAGACTCAACAACCGTTTTGAGTCGGATTGAATTTTGACCAGATATTCTTGGGTCGGAATGAATTTTTACTCCGCCAAATTTACCAGATCCTCCTGAATCGAAGACCTCTCGATCCAAACTTGTTGGATGGCAGCAGTCAGATAATTCCGGCAGTATAACCCTCCGATTAGATGTGATCCTTGATTTGCTCAATCGAAGATGCTCGACAAAAAGATGCATAGCCGGCATGGCCGCTGATTCTGATTGCATTTATATAGTGTTTTGCAGAAAGATAAGCGCACGATTGAAAACAAACCTGAACATTGCCTTATAGTCGATCTGAGCTCGGGTGGCAAATGCCGACATCGATTCGCCTTCTTCTGCTTCTTTAGTTTTGGTTAACCGTAACTGTCCTCCAAATTTAGCCGACTTGATATAATGTGTTCCCCAGCGCAAAATGAAATCCTCTGTTCAAAGAAAATACACGACAAAGAAAAAAGGAAATACAATATCAAAAGTTCAGTCCCACATATATAGCTATAAGTGATATATTGGACGGGTAATGGTTGACAAAGGCGTACACAGCAGTGTTACTTTTTCCAGGCTCCTGATTAGCAGTGAGTGTCAGCGATGCTGTTGTTGTTAATAAAAAACTATTTTCCACCGTTTCTTACATGACGATGACAGTGAACTTTCTCTGGATATACACCGATCCACATACCTCTTCTAGTGTATATAGAGATATATGAAGGGCAGAGGTATGTATATCTGTATATGTGGCGTAGAACGCATTTCCCTGTCATCGTTGTGTATGAAAAAGTGGTAAATAATTTTATTCTGTAAAAGTGGTTTTATTAACAACAATAACAACATCGATGAAGACACCCACTGATCAAGCCACTGTGGGTCCCGGTCACAAGGAACAGCTAAGAGTATTAAAAGTAATCACAAACTTACGGAATTTTTGTGAATCACTCCCAACGTAAGACTGCGGTAAAGCTAGAAAATCCTGGAGAAATTCAATGTTGAGATCGTAAAAGTTGACTTCATCCAGAAACAGTTCATACCTTAAAGTGCAATGGAGAAAAAATATGAAGCTTATTTTGAATGGCATGTTATGCTCACAAAAAACACATTTCTCTATGGTTACTAAACATCACTGATGCTCCAATATGTATTATTCAAGTACTGAGATCTGTTGACACATCACCGCGTGAATAATATTTGCACATAAGCCTCAGATCTAAATTTCAGTAATTAACCACGGCCACAAAAAAATTAAGCGTCAATAATCGAAGTCTTCTGTGTTCGACAGTTAGTAAAAAGTTAGAGAGAAGTGGCAAACAGCTTTTACTGACGACATCATGACACTATCTTTATCACGGATGGGTATTTCTTCATCGGAATGCAATGTGAAACTTGTGACGCGCGAGTACAGTAGTGATATTTCCTGTCTGTGACAACTGTCGTCAATTTGGAAGAAAACGCGTGCAACATGTAAGAGAGAAACGCCAATATACGAAATAAGTTTGAGAAATGAATTTCGCGTCATTATAATCAAATCTCACCGTATAACGCTCAGTTCTAACAAAGACATGTAAGTCTGGTGTTCGCTGTGTTGGCTTTCCTTGCTGTGCTCGGCGGAGGAATGCGAATGCGAGTTAGAATTCGACTGTTTGTTGAGAGAGCTGTGACCATTGCCACCCTCAAACCCGAGAAATCCTCCAGAACTTCTCCCATAAGCTTTGTTTGTGGCCTCCTGGAACATATAGCTGGATTGGGCCACGGCCGCCTTCCGTTCCAGATAGGATTGGTACTGCCTGGTGGAACTGAACGCCATGGTCTTGACATTCGTGTCGTAAACCCCATGTACTGTCATTGTGTCCGGCACGGATCGCCCGCCATAGCTGAAACAAAAGAACAGCCGAGAATGACAGAAAACGTACGAAACATATATCTTATATTTATGTTATTTTAAGGAGTCATAAATGCACTCACTGATTCATCCACGTGTTTTATGGGAGAGAAATTCGTGTCAAGGGAGGTAACCTGTCTGACAATAGCCAACCTTTCCACAGCGCATGCTCTGTTTCACAGGCTCACTTCACTTATACCCCTGCCCACAATAGGGAAAGATGACCTTTACGATGTTGCTCTGACGTATAGGGAAAACCAACGAAACACGGTCCAGTTTGAATCCGGCCGAACAACTCCTTTAGTTTTGTACATGAGCGAACTACTTTTCATATGCGCCGCCCGTAATAAACAGGAAAAATAATCCTCAGATGATTCTTTTTAACGCTAGGTCAACAGAGGTATTATGCACAATTGAAAAGTAATCGAATTGTTCGGAAATTATTGATTTTACTTCCGGCGGTTTGCTGCTCAGGGCGGAAATCCTGTCCAAAAATCTGACTGGTAACTGGGGTATTATCATACCCCAGTGAGGTGGTTGACAAACAGCGTTATTCAAAACAGCTTTCAACATCTTGTTTTCGACGTGTTGCAGCGAATTCGAGTTCAAACTAACGTCTGTGGTTAACGTATTTTGATCGAACAGCGGAATTACACTATTATAGATGACCCTGGCGTCTTATTGTATCAAAGCCGAAATCGATGAAGCAATATGCTTCATTGACGTATTTTTTTCTTTTCTATTACTGTACCACTGAGTCTGAAAACAAATGGACCACGTTCCACCAGAATATGCAGGCACTATTACATTGACTGCTTTGGTCATTTTATAGTAATTGTAAACTATATATACAATATATACCGCTTACCTTCCGCCACGCAAACATGTCCGTTGCACAATACTTTTCTTTCGCGAACTGGAACTGTAATCGCCTCTACCATCAAAACCAACTCCGATAAAGTTACCTGCCTCCAATATATTCTGCAACATGAAAATAAAATAACAGTCCAGCTACTCGTGCTGGAACTTCTGGTGGGAAATGGCTCCCTACCATTCAAAAAGCATTTTCGAAATTTTGTCCAGATACACGAAAATAATTTAAATGATATTTGCCAATGTTTTACGTACATCATGCGGAAATTCAATAGTAACTCTTGCTATTTTTTAATGGATTTAAGTGTTTTTTTTCATATTTCGACAATTCGGCAAGCGGATATTGCGACGGTATATTGACGAAAGTTTCCGTTATTATGTCACCGAGTCCGAAAGTCCATCGAGTTAAAAATTCGCCAATCCCAGTTTCACTAGCAAAAAAAAACTAGAAAAAGACATTGATAAAGTCAGTGACATATTGATAACTTCAGAGTGACATATTGATAAAGTCAGAGTGATATATTGATAAAGTCAGAGTGACATATGATAACGTCAGAGTGACATATTGTTAGCCAGGGTGACATCTTGATAAAGTCAGAGTGACATATTGATAAAGTCAGAGTGACATATTGATAACGTCAGAGTGACATATTGATAAAGTCAGTGACATATTGATAAAGCCTGAGTGACATATTGATAACGTCAGAGTGACATATTGATAAAGTCAGAGTGACATATTGATAACGTCAGAGTGACATATTGTTAGTCAGAGTGACATCTTGATAACGTCAGAATGACATATTGATAAAGTCAGAGTGACATATTGATAACGTCAGAGTGACATATTGTTAGTCAGAGTGACATCTTGATAACGTCAGAGTGACATATTGATAAAGTCAGAGTGACATATTGATAAAGTCAGAGTGACATATTGATAACGTCAGAGTGGCATATTTTCAAATGGTAATGAGTTCATATTGATGCGATAGTGACAAATACATAAAACATTATGATTTTACCGGACATCTGGGTTGTAGGACTTTAGCCGCGTAACAAGGGTCACTGACGTCCGTCACTCTACCAAAACAGCCATTGAGTAACGTATTTCCGACTCCTCCAGAGTACGCAAAAGCGGGTACCGCCTGGCCCTCCGGTTCTCGACTGGAAAAGATCGAGATAAATTGTTAACCCCAATTGTCCTGGTCGATTTGGGACCTGAACAGGCCTGGCGAAATCCCAGGGGGACGTAAAAAATAAAAATCCAAAATGATCGTCACGATGACGTCACAGTGACGTCATTTTTCGCAAAAATTGCATGAAAACTAAGAAAATATTAATGTGATATGAAATATAAAAAAAAAAATCACTTTTCCTCGCAGACGACAGGAATTTTGAAGAAATATTGCGATATTATTAATAAACTATTACGGTCAATCAGGACCTGATGAGAGATTGCAGTATAGAGAAATTGTAGGTCGAGAAATCCCATTTGTATATATGAAGACGAAGGAAAATGATCTTCTGGTCATTATCGGACTGCACTCCTATTTTTTCATGGATTTTTTTTTGTAAAACATTCTGGATGTTTATTATGAAACAGGTTATCGAAGCGAAAAAGTACATAGTCACGTCGAGTATAACGGATTACTATCTAAAACAATGTACACGGCGTTAAATGATGTACACATCCGAACTCTTCAATCTTTTATCCTAACATCAATCCATCCATCTGGGTAGCAAGCGCCATATCCAGCATTCAATATTCAACAGTCGACCATGAACCAATTTCCGCGTCGATGGACGCGAAGCATTGAACTCATCTTACACGGGTTCTTTGTAGCGCCACTTCATTTTCAGTGCTGAGGGCATGAACATGTCGTCTACCTGCATTCCTCGTTCTGGAATTATATTGATCTATGTCTGCAAAAAGAAAGAAAGAATGGATTCATTGGTACTAAAACCACTAAACTAGACTTCATCGGAAATTATCGTGTTTTCTCTTGGCGGAGTCTCAATACAATATATTCATTGTCCGTTCCATCAATTATATTCTAAACGATTTTGTCTTATTTTATGAGGCATAGTTTTTGCACAACAGTGAAACTTTCCTCTGCAAATGAACTCCCATTTAAAATCCATCACGTAGATTTCCGAGAATCGCGAAAACAAAACAAACAAATATATCATTTTTATAGGTTAAGTTTTGTCCGATATATAATAGTCAAACGTGGCCGACCGATATGATCAGCACATGAAACCGCATATGCTTAAAATATCAGTATTTAGAGGTAGCAAATGCTACAGAAGAGATAACTCACATTTATGGTCCCTGGAGAATTGACGAGTTATGTAAGAATTCGAAGTTGGAAAAAATTGACGACATCTGGCAACTAAAAATCAACCATATGACTTCAAAGGAAAGTCTCCCTTGGCACCTCACATTCAGAGCGGAATACGGAGAATTCTAAGACGCAGCCATCGTATCTCAGCCGCGATTTGATTGCAGATGTTCAGATGGAAAATATTAAGTAAACTAACGAAGTCTGAAATCATGAGACCATTGAACATGTCTTACTAGGCCACAGCAACAGTCAGCAAAGAAGCATTCATGTCACAGACAATATTTTTTATACACTCACCCCATCCCTCATGAAGCCACTCTGGGCATGTGAGATCTGTTCCATTTCTTTTTTCAGTTCTTGTCGCTGTGAGTCACTCTTACTCTCGGAATTTTGTTGAAACGCGTCCATTTTCTTGGCTAACGCTTGGTCAATTTCTTCCTGCCTATTTCTCCCGACGAGTTCGTGAACCAATTGTTTCACTATGTCACCGACTGCACCACCAAGGGCAGCCGACGCGACAGCTGCCACTTGGCGACGTTTCCGTTCTCCCTCTGCAACAATAAATACATTTAAGGTGGTGAGACATTCTCCAGTTGATGTGGTGTTTCCCTGATTGAACCTTGATATCAAGCCACATCTTTTTCTTCTGTACACTTTTTGTCTAATATTACCATTATTTACACTTGCAGGACATGTGACGAATCGTCTTGCATCTTCACAACGTCAATGTATCTTTTTTGAACCAAGGCGAGACCTTGACCATCTTGCACAACAAACCAACGAGTCCTGCCCGCTTCCAGTGTTTTTCACAATTAATAAATCTATTTATTTTTTTCTTCAAATCGATCGAAAAAGCCATAGCCCCTTGTGAGTAGCGAATAGCCTCAAAAGTTGCGATCTGGTGATATTCTTGTTTCAGGTTCAGTATCAAGCAACGGGAACAAAATAGAACATATGAAACACTGCACTGTTTCTGCAGTACCCAACTCATGTAGTGGACCGTTCGATACTTCGATATTTCGAGCATATTTATAATAGCTTACTTTGTCGATGACATCAGATATCTTATACCAACACCTGTTGTTTTCACTTGTGTCTGCGGTTGACTTGCACACGGACTAAAATCGTACGCCTGCTTTTGTGCAGTGAACAAATCGATAGCCCATTCAACGTTCACAGTTATCCTACATTAGCTCGAAAGTCTCAAAAGTTCCTCTTGCATGGTTGATCTTTGATCCACCAAATTCCCTTTTTGAATAATATCTTTTGTGTGAAAAAGGTAGGAGAATAGACACAAAAGAAGCGATCGTTTAAAAATATTAGTAACATGACACGACTTTCGGCGAGAGCACACAATGTCTGATTTGACAATGAACAAATTTGTGTTTTAAATTACTCGATTTCACGACAGTCAAATCCAAGCTGCTTCTCAGAGCCATTAGTTGCTGTTTCTAATCTTTCTGTGACAATTTATCTGGAATGATTTCAATCCTAACAGAAGACATAATGCGCCAAATTCCATGCGGCGCACTTTCAGTTCATATGGCTGGAACAGTCGGGAATTAGAGCCGAGACCCTCTCCCGTCTCCCACCCCACCCCAACCTCCGTTTTAAAAACATGTCTACACCTTGAAGGTAGTCAGTTTGAATCATGAACCAGCTTAATGAGCTATGTATTATCAAGAATATTCATCGTCTCACGGTGGTGTGAAGATCATATTTACATCATGTCTAATTCACAAACCTTTGGATGTTTTCTTTTCTGGATATTCTTTCATCTTGTCACTGTCTGATCCATCGTCCATTGCTGTTTTACTGTCTCCACCCGATTCTTGTGTGGCCATGTAAATAACTGACAGTGAGATGAGCAGGAAAAAGATCCTACGGGAAGCCATACTTATAATTACCTACAACCAGAAGAGAGGGCCAGAATATATCTATCTTGTGTTTTTTCAGCTCTCATATCAGTTAAAGAAATCTTTCTGAAACTATCAATTTACGTTGAATGAGTTAGTAGGGATTAGGTCCCTGCAGCGTGCGAGAGAAATGATCAAAAAAAAATATTACACACGAAAAAGATTTTTCGATTGGCAAAAGGTGCAATATTTTGTTACATACTAAGAATAATTTTTAAGTCATGGAGCCTAATGATTTTCGAATAACAAGATCGTGGTTTTGCGATGAAAAATCCTTTAACTTCACCCTTATTTATGAAAGAAATTGTTCGATTGGCATAAAATACAAAATATTGTTGTATACTTAGAATAATTTATGTCAAGGAGTAGCATGATTCTCCAATAACAGGGCTGTGAACTAGCATATTTACTCAACATCGCTGATTGGTAGAACATAAACAGAATGAGTGCTGTTAGAAAATGTTGTTGTCGTCTGGAGCTACATCTTGTCGTCTGCATCTTGTCGTCCGCATCTTGTCGTCTGCTACTTGTCGTGGTCAGCCTTCATATGCAGCGCGCAGGATCTCTTGCATAACGTTCCTAGCTTGTGCTTTATTCCGCTCAGTCCATGGACAGGGGTCATATGAAAGCTAGGTAATATATTATATCTCAAAGATCCACATTGTTCTAATATAAGCAAACGAAATCAAAGCGTGACCCCAGTGTACTACTCATTAAATAAAAAAACTCAAATGGTCACCAAGATCAAAGTTATAACCATAATGAAAATACATTTACCTGTGGTTTTAACCATCCACTTGCAATGAGCTTTGGCGTGATAATGAGGCAACGATACTTATTTCTCACCGAGCTATCTCCAAAGCAATCTAGTCAAGGAGTTAAAAGAAGACACAACGACGTTCATCGTGGTCAAGATATATGTCACGGATTGGTTGTTTCATTTGATCGTGACATCTACAAGGGTTCATGACTGATGATGAATGATTTATAAAAGTTTGCCTACTTCAGTTATGACATTTATGAAAATTACGACAGATCAAACTGTATTATTTATTGTGTCTTCATCGTTTCGTAAGAGTACCGTCGACATCTGTGCAAATAATCCGATCCTGTTTACGATAATTACTAGATTAAATGTACATATATAGACAAGTGAACAATTCCCAATGTCAAATGATATAAGAGAAAGACCGTGAGATTGTTCGTGATACAAGCTGATACGAAGTGTTTTACGACCGACTGTTTGGCGAAACACATCGTCAGGTCAGACGGGATAGATATTTGTATTCCCCCACCAGATCGAGATTATAAAGACTGGCACGATTACAACTTGATTATGGAAACAATCCTTTCTGAATAGTAAAAATTGAGAAGGATTTGCATTTCACATAGAAAATTTTATTTTATTCAGTAATTTGCTTCCTCCAGTACTATTTAAAATCAAAGTACTTAAAGTGCTGAGGTCGTCTTTTACTACAAAGATGTTTATTATAACTGTGAAATTGCCCGATCACTGATTAGTCACTTAATACCAATGTGGTTGTGTTTTGTGCAGTTGAATGTTGTAATGTAATAAATAGAAAAAAATCGAGACGAAGTAGTTCTGGGGATATTGAGCGGATAAGGCAAACCCAGATCAGGTCGTGCCTGTTATGCATATTGATTGACAGACAGCAAGAATACTGAAGCCTCCTGTTTTCGGGTGAAAAAGCAGCGTCTGTGAGGAGGTAAACCAGGTCAGTTTAGCGAGCTAATGTCATTGCAACCAAATATGACTATAGTGATTTCGAATATGTTATAAAATAAATTGTTAGGTACATGTATTTATGGCTCTCTTGAAATTAGTTTTTCATAAATTTAGTAGCTATATTCAATGTGTGGATTGCGAAAGTTTCGTGATAATAACTGGCCGAATAACCGCCTCAACGAAGTGTGCATATGCGCTCATATAAAAATTAATCCCTAGAAAATCATCCCGAATAGAACAAACGAGAACCATCCATTGCGTCTGAAATGACTCGATAGTTGAGAAGTTTTGATAATCGCCCGCTAGTAACATGCTTGAACTATTAAACACATACGAGTTTGTACTGTCATGATTTGGGTGAGTGATCCGTACGGATCAGCGTGCTATTATGGCCGTCTTCCACTAGGGTCGTTTCTAAAAAATGCCTAACCCACCTTCATCTGAACAGTTCTCCTATAGAATTCCATCATGTCTCGTTGTTGATTTAAATCATTATCCCGAAACAAGGGACTCTAAAAGAAATGTCACTCTCTACCACCACAATACAAATGCATGTATTTATCATTAATCAAAGACGCTGTTGAGGTGCCTAAAATTAGACAACGTTTCCTCACAACTATCAGAAATATGGTCAGTGGACTAAGTAATGTCTGAATAGTATACACACGGTCAATTACATGAAAGATTTTCACACTTTTCCCGTAAAATTGATATATTTTACAAAACGGCCATAATACGGATACATCTCACTCTTGGACCTCCGAAAAAGTGGGTTTTTCATCTGGGACACATGTGCGATATAAATCAGCTTTGAACACGAGAAGCACGACAAGGCCGCTTCTGTAGTAGCAGATTTCTCTCCCCGAGTTTAAAGTCAAGATATCTGGAAGCTACAGGGTCTTACATGAGCAATAAAACAACAAATCTTCGCCTGTTTCTCACAACCTTTTTTTCAAATATTCACCGCCAAGTAAAGTATAAATAATTTACATATTAAATATCATTTCAATCGAAACACAAGCGTCTAGTCCTTCATTCAATATTCAGCCTTCCTCCATTAAAGAATTTCCGCGTACATAATCTAAAGACCTAATTCATATAACAGCATTATCACCAAATTCAAGAAGAAAAAAAAATCGTAGTATACATACAAATAATGCAAGAGTCAATAGTTCCAAAAATATCAAATCCGTATCGGATCAATATTCTTAATCCATATAATGTTCCTTGTAAAATCGTTATCTAGAATATAATGTACCTGTCACGCTTTGATTGTGACTGTTCATATGAACACCATGAGCATCTTAAAATACAAGGGTTCATACGGCCCCTAGCCACCGGTTAAGCGAAATTAAAAACAAGTTACGAAACGTAACGCCATAAATCTTGCACGCTACGCTCGTAGTTTGATATCACCATGCGATATGTATCGCTAAATTTGAGAAATTTTCACTGGAAGCGCTTGGTATAGCCCTGTTTTAAAATATTCTGCAATGATGTACACAATTTTTTTTCTACTTTTTAGGGAGCCGAATAAAGTTCGCATGATCGCTCAATTTTTTTCTTGTTCCCCTCATGCATATTGAATAGTAAAATCTGCCATAAGTACAGATATATGGTGTTTCACTTCACTCTATCGTTTTTTTCTCTCTGTCTTGTTTTTGTTTGGTTTTGTGTCGTGCGCGTTTTTTTAATGCTGAAGGGCTCCCCTCCCCCTCCGCCTGTTCCGCCGTCCATGATGTGGGCAATTTATATGCTTCAGATCCGGCAATCGCTGAGCAGTCGTCGTCCATTTAGCGTCATGGTTCATAATCCAAAGACGTGTTTCTTTAATAAAATTATCACTTAAATTAACATAACCGAAGGATAAAATTCGATTGGAGTTACTTGAAAGATAGAAGCGGTCAACAGTTTTCAGTTATGCTCAATAAAGATCAATTGCTATTATGTATATGGTAACCGTCTGATATCCAGACATGGTAAACGCACCCTCATATCTGATTACCGATGTTAGTGGCACTATGCATTTCAATATTCAGTATTTTGCTAATTAACCAAACGCAACTAAAGTATTACCAAGGGAATTCCAACTGTTGGGCATATTTTAATCAACAGATTAGAATGAAGTATAACATATTAGCAATATTCAGCGATATTTCAACAAAAAGGCGACCGGCAGCAAAAAGATATCCAGCTGTGGCAGGTCTGTAGTGGACCGGCAGCATATGTACGAGAAAGGGGATTCCTCGAAGGGCAGCATTAGGATCCCTGTGTGTGGAAACGGCTATGGGACGTTTCGACAAAACTGGACAATAACTTATAAGATTCGTTTGATAAGAGCATGTCTTGATGAGTGATTTGCAAGTGTTTGCCTACTTCAGTTGAGACAAACAGACAGGCACCTGTATGGATCGCCGGACGACCCAAATGCAATGTCTCGCCCACGTTGTGTTGATAATACCACTGGAAAATGTACCTATTTTTAGCGAGTTATACATTGATATTAATGCACGTAGATTGGTGAAATCGTCGAATCTGCTCATCACTAAAGTAACTTAAGTTAAGTTACTAAAGTAAATAATGTGAATGCGGGAAGTGTTTTGATATAACTATGCGTATCCTAGAACAATACCCTCAAAATCCAATGTCGTACACGTAATACAACACCTATTTTTGGCAGTAGACGAAAATGTATACAGTGCATTTAACTGAATTGGCAGGTTACCTGCAGGGCTTCGCCAGTTCAAGTTGTTTTGGCAAGAACAGGAGATGATGTGTTGTATAGAATTTGAGAAATCACCCATTTTAATATCGCTCAATTCATAAACTTTCTTTATTCTTTATCAATGAATAATTTTTATTCTCAGTACCCTAGTTGGTCAATGCTGATACGGATGCCTTTCATGGCAGGAATGATATATTTAGCGATAATATCTCAGTGGTACATAATGGTTTAATTTTCATCATTTTTTTTTTGTAATCTCAACGATGTGGCTTTAATCCGTGCATTTATATTTTAACATGGCAACGCCTGCTTCTGGTCGAGAGAGCAGTCAGGCGAAGACTTGAGCAGAACGTAGAACGAATGGGAGCCGGGATGGGACGGTGCCGTGATGCTAGGGTATTACGGATTGTGAAAGATACTGGTTGTAGGTAATTAAGCGCAATATATAAAGGTGATAGTGACCCCACAGGTCAACATTCTGATTGCATATCTAAGACCATTACAAGATCCAAATATGATCCCTGAAAAGATATTTCTATCATAGACAAGCTGTTACTGTAGCTGTTCATGTGGACATCTTGAATGGCATGACCACATGACCCCTAGCACCGTAGTGAGCGGTATTACACGAGGGGCCATTTCAGCCCCCCGCCCCCCTCCCATTATTGTTCTCACCCCTTGAGCTAGGGGGTGAAACTTACCACACTATACCCTTGGTTCAAGCTCTATCAGAAAATTCAAAATGAGCGCTTTAATGACGTCACAGTGACGTCATTTTTAAAAGCGATTTTTCGAAATTTTCGTTTATGCAACGCAATTTCTCAGCAAAAACTGCGTGTTAAATGAGTAAATATTAATTTAATGTGAAAAAAATAGTTCTTGCCCACGTTTTATCGCGGAAAAGCGGAAATTTTAAAGAAAACATCATTTTTCTGGTACCCCATGTGACCGACATGTTGAATTTACCCATTATCGTCTACTCGCGGGTTATGCAAATAGGCTCAAAATGACCCCAGTATGATAGTCTATAAAGTCACGGAGTGTCATAATGAATTATGCAACTATGAACTAAGCTGACCTACTTTTGATAAAAATTTGACTTACTTTGGTGACCTATGAGCCGCGAAATTGGCAAAAATGTCCCAAGGCCTCCTAAGACCATGGAAATGCGCTTAATTAGGTCATTCTCAGTGTGACCTGACCTAATTGGGTAAAGGTCAATGTGACCTACTTTCGGACCCAATTTCTGACCTAATTAGATAACCTAGAGAGCTCGGAATTGCTAAA
>JAVTVY010020467.1:0-82089 GCA_036873755.1 Hanleya hanleyi
ATGTTGGGGCACAAACTGCGGTCGGGAGATATGTATGCGAATTAAATTCGAAATAAAAAATAAAATGTAGAGTTTTGAGCTAAACTGTATATTGTACTGCTAAACCGGTTTCGTCCATTTTATGGTCTTTTCAATAGCAATGATATATTTTTTTCCTGTGTGAAGTTATATATATATACATATAGTTGCCTTGCTGCTGAACATGGTGAAATGTATTTTTATATACAAATTAGACACTGGAGAAAAATTTACAATATACTGGAGAAGCCAAATCGTAAAACAGTTTGTTATAATCCGACAATGATATATACTATAGAACAAGAACTAAACAATTAGCTGCATTGCCCTGATGTTGAACATAAGATGACATGTCCGTTGAGTTATTTTTGCCTGACAGGTCCAGCATGGTTAGTTTTTACCGACAGTTGTCTGACATCTCCTTTTTCAGTCGATACATGCATAAAAGAAATAATTAATTGTTCAATTCCACAGTTCATATATCAATAAAGGTATTATTAACAGTTTAATTCACATTTGAACTTCTGAATGAAGTACTGTTCCATTGTCTGTCGCTTGACTGTATCATCGGATTTCATTTTGCAAAACGGAAAAATACTAAATTTCGTTTCGTATTAAATTATGTTCAGATTTATATTATTGTGCCGCGACCTTCTTTATGGCCGCTATCGGCCATTCGCGCGTTCGCGTGTTCGCGTGCCGCGACCTATCCCGAGGCGAGTATGCGAGAAGACAAGAACACGCGAATGGTAGGTCGCGACTCGCTAATGGCATCATTCGCGTGTTCTCGTGTTATCGTGCCGCGACCATTATGCAGCCTATGCAAATCTATGCAGCCTATGAGAATATGTTTCACCGTGAGGTCTTCATGGCATGGAATACACCTTGGGACCGGCTCCTGTTTTAGTAAATATTCGTGAGTTAATCGTGTATGGCCGATCTTGCATCGTCTAATCATGGCCTGATCGAAACGTTTCTGACTGTTCAGATGAGTATAACCAACAGTATTTTTGAACTCGTGAAGTTTGTTATTATCCATAGTATCCCATAAAGATTGAAACAGCTTTCTTACATAAGCGCAGATAGATGGTCTGAAATCGCTGTATGGGATTCCAACAGGATCAACTTCTTCATCTAGAGCTGCCTTTACCAATCTGTCAGTTTCAGTATTGCCTTTGATGTCAAAGTGACTAGGCACTCAACCAAACACGATATCTGTTGATCAAATCTAGTGTCATATAATTGTAGAATTTGCAAGATAGTGGGATGAGTTGAATCCGAGAATATGACATATGTTTCCTTCTAGTCGACCCAATACATTCTAAAGCTGATAATAGAGCTTTTGCTTCTGCAGTAAACATGGAAATTTTACCTGGTTTACTTTTGGAACTAAAGATAGTAGCACATGCTACTCTCTCGCCATCTTTAGAACCATCTGTATAAATAGCTTCATGTGATCTGTATTTCTCTCTCAGTAGACCAATTTTTTGTGTATACACGAGTTGGCTCGTGTCTGCCTTTTTATATTTCGTCAGTGAAATATCTACTTCTGGTTTGGCTAACTGCCATGGTGGAGTTGGCAAGAGCTCGTTAGGTAAAAATTGACTATCTTTAATACCAGGTGCTACAATGTGTGGTTTCATACGGATTCCAAGAGGTGAAATAATCGAGGGTTTCTCTAAATAGAAATCTGCGTACTGAGGATTGAAAACACAGTTATATGCAGGATTTGAGTGTTCGAACGTAGTTTTGTGATATATTGCAGCGAAAGTTTAATCCTTCGAAGTTCTAAAGGAAATTCATCCGCTTCGACATACAAGCTTTCTTTAGGTGATGTTCTGAACACACCGAGACAAAACCTTAGTCCTTGGTGGAGAATAGGATCTAGCTCCATAATCGAGTTTGGAATGAACAAGTGATCGATATAAATGAACAAGAGTTTGCTGATCTCCTACCCACTTATAGCTGGCAACTACTTTCAACAAATCTAAAACTTTCGTGCATTTGGCTTTTAAGCAATGTATATGTGATTTGAATGTTAGTCGTTGGTCAAACAATATGCCTAGGAATTTGGCCTCTTTTACCACTTTGATTTCAGTTCCATCTAATGTAAGTACTGGATCTTTGTGTGTGCTGGAAAAATTTCTGCAAAAGTGCATGCAATTTGTCTTAGCTTTGAAGAATTTAAAGCCATTTTCTAGACACCATTTCTGAATTCTGTTTAGACAAAGTTGTTCTCTCAATATTGTGTATACTTTTCCCACTACACGATATGTTGAAATCGCCTACAAAAAGTGAACCATCAATTGATTTATTCAGAACTGCAACCAAGCTGTTGATCTTGATACTAAACAGAGTAGTAGATAAAATACTGCCCTGTGGGACACCCTGGTCTTGTTGACCGCTTCTCTCTTGCAGGAAACAAGCCTATGTTTATGTATACTATGATTGTCTTTTTGAATTTGGTGCTAATACTGTTATATGGAATATGGAATAGGTCTTTGGATTATGGACGCGGATATTCTCTAATGGACGACGGCTGGATTATGAATGACGGACTAGACGCTTGTAATTGATCAAAATGATCAGACATAGTTGTACCCAAACGAATTTGGAATTGTCTATCGTTCAAAAAGTTGGAAATAAAAACGGGTAAACGGCCTTTTAATCTCATGTTTTGAAGATCTTTCAGAATCCCGTATTTCCATGTGGTATCATAGGCTTTTTCTAAATCAAAAAAGATAGAAACCACATGTTCATTCTTGGCGAAAGCATTCTTGACATACGAATCTAATCGGACTAAATGATCAATGGTACTTATATTTTTACGGAAACCAGCTTGAATATCAGTAAGTTTCTTTTCAGTTTCCAGGTACCACACAAGGCGATCATTTATCATGCGTTCCATGTTTTGCAAACACAGCTAGTCAGTGAAATCGGACGATAATTACCAGGGGCTGTATGGTCACGGCCAGGCTTTGGTACTAGTATAACTATGGCATTATGCCATGACGGAGGAAAGTCTTCTCTTGTCCAAAGTCTATTGAATATGCGTAATAGGATTTCTAGAGAATATTGCGGTAGATGTTTCAAAAGCTGATAATGAATATTATCAGGGCCTGCAGCAGAATCGTCAGCTTTTGTGAGAGAAGCATGAAGTTCTTCAATTGTGAACATAGCGTTATAGGTTTCATGGTTACAGGAGGGGAATTTAATTTCATTTTTCTCTTCTCGTTTTTGGAAACTTAGTTACTTAATTTTCTGACGAAGAGTTTTTGGCAATAGTTTCGCCTAATTTATTTGCAATTTCTACTCTGTCAGTAATCACCTTGTTTCCATCGTTGAGATGATGAACGCTGGACTTGGAGCTTTTACCTTTTATTCTTTGGATCATATTCCAAACTTTTGTTATAGGAGTATGAGTATTTATCTTAGAATCATAATTTTTGCAAGAATCACGTTTATTCTGTTTCATGGTTCTACGAGCTTTAGCTCTTGTAACTATGAGGTCTTTCAAATTTTCAGGATTAGGATGTCGGCGAAAATATCGTTCAGCCTTCTTCCTGCTTCACAGTCATCATTAAACCAAGGTTTCTTAATATGTGCAACACCTGAAGATGTGGGAATGGTTTGGTTGGCAATTTCTATCAGCATATCTGAGAATAACTGTATATGATCTGGAACAGCTGTAGTTTTTGTGAACAAAGCTTTTCAAACTCAGGCCAGTTTGCTTTCTTGAAATTAAACCTTGTGGAATGAGGGTCATCAGCTGAATGAACAGTTTTAGGACAGTGGGAAAGTGATCACTTCCACAAAGGTCGTCATGAACAGACCAAGAAAATTCTTCAAGAATATGAAGGTCGCAAAGTGAGATATCTAATGCTGAATAGGTTCCATGAGCTGAGGACAAATGTGTATAAGAACCATCATTAAAAATACACAAAGAATTATTTGACATAAAATTTCAAGAATTTTACCTTTACAATTGTCTTCATTATCCCAGAGGATATTACGATCGTTAAAATCTCCCATCATTAAACAAGGTTTCGGGAGCTGGTCGTAATGATATTGAATTTCACTAAGCCGGAGACTACCAGAAGAAGGTATGTGCACTGTGCATAATGTGAAAACAGAATTCAAGGTAATACGAACTGCTACAGCTTTTAAATTTGTCACTAAATCAGCAAGACTGTGTAAAACACCAATTTTAACCAATATTGAAGAGCCGCCTGTAGCTTTCTTCAGAAATGTTTCGTTGAGACAAAAAGCTGATGGTTCATAATCTTGAGTTAATAATTGGAGCTCATTTAAATTTGGCCAAACTCCTCTGCAATTCCACTGAATGATAGTTGGTGACTGAATCATTTTTAGTCTGTATAAAATACAAAATTGCCCAAGCTAAGATATATAAGGTTAACTTATCGAAGGTTAAGGTTTTATTTTGGGTAATTCTTTTTTAACTTTTTTTCTATTTTTCATTTGTTCTCTCACTTCTTTTTGACTTTTCTTCTTATAAACTTCTTTCTCTCTCTCTTGTCTTCGACTTTTGGTTCAAGGAAGTCTCGCCTTTCAATGGACGTTCATTACAATCAACATACTCTTCATCAGAAAGCATGGATGACTCGTTGGTATGAGTGTGGGTATAATCGACTATTTTAGGCTCTTTGCCGGTTTCGATATCTAGGGTATTCTCTTTCTCCTCCTTTTTCTGATTCGAGGTAGTTTTATTACTACAAGACTGTTGATTACTTTGTTCCTCTGTGAACTCGCTCATTACTTCCTCATCAGTTCTGCTGAGGACTGAATCGATAGTTACTCTCCCTAGTTATCTGTACAATATAAAAATAGCCAAATATGGATTTTAAAATTGATCCCTGATCCAAACTTAGGAATAAGGGAGTTATTTATTTGCTTCTTTAGTTTTTAGAAAGTTTTCTGATCGGAAAGCGCTTGCAGTTATTCCATTGTAGCGACACAGCCAGAAAAATGGTGTTGGCCCAACACTCATTTTTTGTGTTGAGGGCTGGTCAACAACATAAAGTGATGTTGAGAAATGGTGTTGACCAATGTGAGCACTAACATATGGTGTTTAGGCCAGTTCAACACGAAATAATGGTGTTGGTCAACACCAATCAATGGTGTTGAAAATGGCTCGACACCATATTTTGGTGTTCACTGACAAGTGCTTATACTGGCTCAACACCAATTAAGATGTATAGTTGGAGATATATGGTGTCGGTGCAAATTGAACACCATTTATTGGTGTTGCGCTCAACACTTTGGTGTTGAACAACACCATTTTTCTGGCTGATGATAGTCACCTTGAACCAATTTGAGTTTGGCCTGATATGTTGGGAATAGATCCAGCTCAAATCTCCTTGTGGGAGGGTGTTGTTGACATCGCAAAACAAACGATAATAATTCATGTCATTGACAATATATAATATTTTTATTTGCCAAGCTCTTTAGACTGCACAGCGGTCAAAGCCGTTACATACAAACTTACAAAAATGTAAACGCCATTATCACTTGCACACACTATTAAACCAGAGTAGCTACAGAATAGTCAGACTTTGGGAGATTTATCTTTCTGCCAAAGCTAAGCCATACATGCAACATACCAATCATGTGCGAAAAATAATTCAATCAGTTGATTTTAGCAATCCCAATTACCAATCTATCATAGCTAGAATGTTCTTGCAACTAAGAAGAACATCCTCTGCACGCTTAAATTTAAAGAGTTGAAATAACTCTAAAAGGGTGTCCGCAGTGGCTACAGTTATAAGAGCAGTCACTATGGATACCCTTTGAGTCATTTTAACACTTTAGCACTAAGTTTCAACACTGTATAATCAAGCCTGTGACACCCGACCAGCGGATTCACACATTAAAAGGAGAAATTACAAGTTCACTCTCTACACTCTTTAGTTATTTTATTGACACCACACCTCTTTTCCTGTCGACATATTGTCTTGAAACCTTTGATATGCATTAGCACTGTTATACATACTAGAAAAATGAAATAATAATCGCGTGTCATTACATCACCTGATGATATACCGGCCCAAGAAATTGTTTTAGAACGGAAATGGAGAAGAATAACAATAAAATTATTCTATTTTGATCAATGCATCTTACAAAAGTAGGGTTTACCAGGGTATTCTTCATCAAAGTGAAAAAACCCATTAATTTTTATTAAATGGGATTCATTATCTTGGCAACAAATACAGTCGAATATAAATATTTCGAGGGTGTCGTTGTTTGAAAACGCTTGCTTAACATAAATTTGTTGTCGTGTAACATGTATCATGAACAAAGGCGAGGTTGTTAATCTCGCCCGTTAGCGTATAAACTGGTTGATCCCGGAATCGACCACCTCTTTTTTATCAGTCCCTAAAAGGGTCATCCTAAAGGTGCTAGATCAAACGCTCTAGCATATCGTATTATCCACAAAATATATAAACCATACCAGCTCATCAAACATGAAACATTAAACAAAATCAAAATTACGACACATTATAAATTGTAATTCCAGTCTGGTGAATATTTGACTGATACGACCATGATGTTTGATATGCGAGCTAATATCACAGCCATATATGAAAACACCTCATAATTATAGAGCGGAAATTTAAAAGAGACGCAGATTGAATAACGAAAATAGTTTTTTTTGCAATGTTTACACATTAACCTAAAACTGAGAATCGGTTATAAACAATGACAAATCAGCTATTATGCTATGCTGAATTTACAAAAAGATGGCCGAACATCCACCGATCAATATAGCATTGTGTGTTTTGTCATATATATACGGTCAGATCAGATACAATTCTCCAGACAACTGTCGCAAATGCCGTGTTCATAACCTATTCTGTCTAACAATAGCATTACCAGATCACAAACTGATAGAGAAAATACGTAATACGCAATATATATGGTATTAATACATCTGAATTCTGAATAAAGGGAATGGCCAAATTATTCCAAGTAAATATTAAATAACTATACGCAATGAAATGCACATCCGAGACACGCTTGTGTTTGCACGCTTACTTTAAACTTTCAGAGTCCGATTGATAAATACAGAATGTAAACATAATATGGATTCGATATGTCCTCGCATATTTCCGCGAGCTATGAAATGGGTAGGTAAATCTGCCGTCTTCAACACAAGTTCAAGTAGAATTTATACTCATTTCTGGACATTGCTGAAATGTTTGTACATGGATTAAATACCTCGAGCTGGAAAACGGAAGGCAAATGTTTTATCTTCAGCAGCAGAAGTCATTCCATTTGGTTGGGACTTCGATCTCAAGCTACCAAAGTCTGTTCCTTTGCATTTTGACTCATTCAAAATTCGTACCGAGCCGGACTTTGAGTGATGGAGACCTCTGTAGTGAATAACTGAGTGTTTCGTTGTCGGAAAAGATGCAGAGGCTTGTCTGAGTGGGCCTGGCGAGCAGCATTCACTAATGGACGATTTAGTGTCTGACTGAATCAATCGACGACTGAATTTATACGAGTAGTTTAAAGGCGGTCGTCTATTCTTTACCCAGAGAGTTTCTCGAAATGCCTTTCTGAATTTCAGCGACATTATATTGTAGAGTATGGGATTGATGGTAGAACTTATGTAATACAGAACACCGGATATGTAGAATAAGATCATCTGGATGTCCAGGAGTTGTCGTGTCCATTTGTCAACGTACAAGACCATCAGACGTTGTGCATGGAAAGGCGCCCAACACAGGAAGAATGCAACAACAACCGCAACTGCAATAAAAATGAAAGGACTGTTAACACGAGATGAATTCAATAACTCAGAATTAAAAGCAAGATATAAATGTGATGGGAAAAGATGGCGGCGTAGTGACAAGAAGTCATGTGACCCTCACCTGCCAATATTCTGGCAGCTTATCTAGATACATCACAAGATCAGAAAATGATCCATTTGATGATTTTTATCTTCGTCACACTTGGGTGTTCATGGGCACATCTTGAATGACATGACCACACGACCCCTAGCACCGGCTTGAGCGGTATTACATACAAATAACCAAGAGCAATGATGTAATACACCTATGAAGTCATCTGATGGACAGAGATGAACTGTTTGACTGTTAGATATGAGAAACGGGTGAAACGGAGAAATATCAGTAGAAGCCAGTAATATATATATATACATGTAGATTGGAACAACAGTGAATGCTGGAAAGGAGTTATTCGGGGTATTTTTATCTTTCACGCGAAAATATTTTAATGGTAATCTCATTAAATAACAGTTGTATTGAACGTACTACTTAAAAACAAGAGCATATCCAAAAAATCCTGTATTTTGAATGTTTTGTTTTTCATATGAATAAGTTCGTATAAATGAGATAATCTAAAAGAAATAACATGGATTTCAGTGGGATTGTAGGGTTCAGTCAAAAATGTGCACTCAATATGCTAAAATTAACCCGGTGAACATTCGACTTTTTTATGTATTACTGACTGAAATTAGCTATCAGTGTCATGTCGACTTCTGCCAATAGAGATAAGCGCCAAAATAGCACTTTAAAAGATAGGAGAAAACCTCAAACCCAAAGAGTAGGTTGACTGAAAATTCAGTTTAAACTCGAGTTTTTTCGTCAGATAGCTATATGATATATCGGGTGAATACCGGTAAGCGAAAGGTGACGATACTCCTTAACTCCAGGCACATTCTGTATAGATTAAGTGACGAACAGCCCTCATCCCATCTGCTGGATCACAGGTGTAAAATTCTTTTGACAAATGCAGTCTATATATAGACAATACGCCATAAACAAGAATACTGCTGAATTACTTGTTTCAGTGGCATTTAGAAACTTGAGATAGTAATGAGATAAAACCTCACTTTTGGTCTTTATTAAATCGATAAATGGAACTTGTTGATAGTACGAACGCCTGTGTTTGAATACTGCTAATAATGTTGAGAGAAAATATTGGGAGATGGAACTCTCTCACTACGTTTTGTTAACAAGCTACATAGGTTTTTCATTTGAAGTCGAATAATTGTTAACATACATATAGCTTTTCTATTGAAAACACTGTTGAATGATTAAAATCTCGTACACTTACCTAACATTTTCACCACAACCCTTCTAGCTCGTCGGGGACGCTGTTGTCTCCTAACAACTAATGGTGAATCCCCGCCCTCCGAGGACGATGATGACCCACATCGAGTAACAGTGGAACGCCGTATAGCCATTGCCATGAGGGCGTACAAACCGGTGATGATAGCCATGGGAGCTAGGAAGAACACGAAAGTTGATATCTCAAAGGTAAGCTTTATCTGATGTCCAGGCTTAAGATTACACGTTACAGACTCCGTTATGTCTCTTTCGAAACGGTCTTGGACATACACCAATCCAAACTGAAAAGCCTGAGGGATGGAACATAAGGCAGCCACTGTCCATACCATAACGATGATTTTGACTGCTCGAGATAGGCTAGACATAGTCTGTGCTCTCATCGGATAGCAAATCGCCACATATCGTTCTATCGTGAAAGCCGTGATTGTCAATATGGCCGCGTTAGTAGACGTCTCGGCAGCCATGTTTCTGATGAGACAAAATGCTTCTCCAAACACCCAGGGATACGCCGACCAAAATGAATAAAGTTCTATGGGTAATCCAAGAATGAGCACCAGTAAATCTGCAATTGCTAGATTGAAAAGGTAATAGTTTGTGGCTGTGTGCATATACTTGTTCTTCACAATAACAATGCAGGTTGCCACGTTTCCAGCCAGTCCGGTGGCGAAGATGATGGCATATGCGACAGTGATAGGTATCACTTTGCTTAAAGTCTGCCTTCTTGGCCCCAGCCTGCGTTCCAGATCCACCTCGTAGGTCGAGATATTGTCGTACACTTCATCCCATGGAAAGGAATAATAGGCGCCGATCTCCTCTCGGATCTCTGCCATTCTAATACGTAATAGTGAGAACCTCAATACCTTCGTCTTTTGTTGATTTTCGCCTTGCAATTACCCTGAAAACAAATATGCCATTCATCAGTATGCAGTCAAAAAATGGTACATACTGATATATACATATATATCAGCATATAAATCCAGGTGTTAACTCGTAGAACATGTGTGTTCTATCGAACGAACAGACAATGTATAATATCATGCTGCCCGTCTGAGCATATTGGCTGATATTATATAACATTATATTCCCTGTCCAACAGAGTCAAACTGTCCCCCCAAAAAATCAATAGTGCCTATCTTCTACTAGCGAAAACAAATTTACACCTTCAGCATGGTAGCACTATGTTTGTTGATGTGACGAAGTCACGTCGGGATAATGCGATGAAGGCAGTGGTGATGTTAAAATGGGTTTCTGTGACCATGTCATATTCAAGACTTGGGAAATCGGTAATCGAAGACCCTAATAGCTAGGGATGTTTCCATAGGAACCTGGTAATTTAAGTATTAGCATCTTGAGGCAAAGGTAATTTAATAAATCGCCAACGAGTTTATCCCGCTCTTTCCGCGATTGCCCGATTTTCCCTCTCTATGCCGAAAAACGACCCGCGGCTATGAAATAAGACAACCATTAAAGTCGATGTCTAAATCGTTAGTGCATTACGCATTTCGAGTGTCTTGGTGATTAAGAGCCAAACATAGCATTCGAGAGCTTCGAAACGCTATATTTACTTCCTTATTATCAGTTGATCTTTAAGTGATCAACAATGTTCTCCATTATTTGCTTTGACATCCGTGTTATATTAATATTGTACTCTTTCCAGTCATAAATTCTTCTCACCAGTACTCAGAATGATGTCGATACTGTAGATAATAACAAACTTCATGAGTTCAAAAAAACGGTTGATTATACTCATCTAAACAGCCACAAACGTTTCGACCAGGCCATGATTACACGATGTATTATCGGTCACACACGATTAACTCATGAATATTTACTAAAACTGGAGCCGATTGTTTTCCAAGGTGTATACCTTGCCATGAAGATCTCACGGTGAAACATATCTCTCATAGACTGCATAGATTTTAAGATTGTAAGAGATACTTTTTATCGAGCAGCTACGCTGGAAGATTTTTTTAGCAGAGTAAAAGAGGATTGTATTTTAAATTATTTGAGAGAGATTGGTTTGTTGTACAAATTTTAATGTTTGTACATGTTTTAACGCATTAGTTTACCGAGTTTTTGAATTGATTACTTAGAATTTTGAATGATCGTCGCTATATAGCTGAAATATTGCTGAATGCGACGTTAAACCTTAATTCTCTCTCTCTCTCAGAATGATGTCTAATAAGACCAGATACATTTCACACAAGTATATAAAAATTGTTGACCATGGCATTCTTTGTTTAGATTATAGGCTCGGACATTATATGTAATTTAAATGAACATATTCGAACATCGTTATTCCGATAGCTCAAAACATCTTCATTTTCTCCTATAAGCATTCAGTATCAACATAAGTTATCGGCGTCATATTCAGCATGGTAATTTCAGATTATATTCGAGGATATCGCGTGGGTGTTAAAAATTTTAATGCGTGGCATTGTCTGACTGCTTCCTTCGATCGATACTGTTCAGCAGGTAGGAACAGTTGGAAACGTCATAAATACTGACGTGACACAGCATGTTGCTATGGGTAATACACCTGGTCTCCAGTGAATGTAACACAACATTGCCCATCAAGCAAATATCGGAAACATTGGTATTTATTACCATTTATGGAGTCATTAATCACAATCCTCACTATAATATCCGACTGAAAATAGAATACCAATTTGAACAAAATGGAGCTGTCTGAACTTGTCTCAGAACAAAGGAACGGCATATTTAGCATTGCAGAGTGATTTGGATGTCTGTCTAATTATTACCCATTTATGCGATAATACACGATATATGTCCGTGTATTCAGTTCCCCATATCTAAATATGTTCACAAATTTAGGCACAAGGTAAAAACCTTCCAAGGAGAAGTAGTACCGAGAAATAGATGATGTTGCTAAAGAACATGTATTAAATAATTAAATCCCCAAGACTTGTGTAGGCATGATGATGTGAATGAAGTATGTGAAGTATGATATGTTACACCATCATGTACAAAACTAACCTCTGGAAAAACATCAGATAATCTTTTCGTGTTTAAGTGTGGCACTTGTCTCTAATTTGGTATAGCATTAGATATCTTACAAGAATCGGGATATCTTCGCAGACGAGATTTTTTCCGCAAGCTATTTTTTAACCTTAATAATGGGGTGCGTGAGTGGGTGAATAGAATTTAACATCGCTTTCAACAATATTTAAGCTATATCGCGACGAACCAACAAAGTACCACCCAGCCAAGTTGCGTTCCTGCTACTTCAAAGAAGAAATCATTGAATCAGCATGTAACCAGATACCATCCATCCACCCTATAAAACACTGAGGACAGCGCACAAGACACAGACAGGACGCTTACATGGTGCAAGACAAGTAATATTACAGTGCTAGACATCACATTATCAAGTTCCTTTTGCTTCTCAGCAAAATGAATTGAAGCAAAGGAACCCGTGCCCACTTAATAATGGGCATAGATCGGTGCTAATAATGTGTTGTGGTAAGGTCGTTCGGTTATGGTAGCGGAAATGTTCCCTGGGCGATGATGCAGTACCGAATGTCGGACCTGACGCATGTCTACAAGTCCTTCACTTCACCGAATTCTGTTGAAATATCTTTAACCCCAGACTATTTACATAACTCTTTCTAAATCAAATGAAACTGGAGTGGCCCTACCTCAACTTCTAGACGCAGGGAAATAATGGTGATCTAAGGGCTGGGTGATGAATAGCACCGAAATCGTTGCCTCCTATCACTTCGGGTAAACGATCGAAGAATGATTACCGTTCTATTCTATCCAGTTATCAACTGAGACCTTGGCGGAGAACAAGCTAAGTCCACCTAAATGGGCAATAATGCGCACGAACGATGCTTTCAAATCCTATATTGAAACACAGATTGGGCGAAATCGAGTTACGCCTTCGCGAAGAGACATCCCACCACTACTTTACAAGAGCAATGAGGCATGCTGGAGACACGAGCAGGCCACTCTCCGTTGAAGGTTGTAGCCATACATTGCAGGCATATATATTTAGCTATATGGGTCCGTTTCATCAACGTTACGACAATTACGTTAAGTTCCAAACTGGAATTACTCATTCAGAAACTTGACTTTTTTAAAATCACTGTCGCACTATGTCGCTGCGCATTTATGAATGATTCTGTTTTCAGACATTTCTACATTACCTAATGAATCCTTCTGCCGGATGAGATTATTTTATAGCTAAACAGTAAGACCCCAGGCTGAAATAGATATGAGATTAATTTTCTTCAAGAAGGAACTCTGAGAAAAGCATGTTGTGATCTACTCTTTACCACCCCAGTCTGTACAAGCGAAAGCTTTAATCGTCAGTCTATTTGAGGAGACCGTCTCTACAGGGAGTTCTGAACCCCATCTTAGTGTTGCGCTTAATTACATTGTAACTATTGAATGAAACCAAACGTAGCATATAACTGTGGAGATATATGGAGTCAGAAACCCAAATTACTACAGTGACTTTGAAATTCAAGGTTGTGCGAGCCTGATGTGGAGCGATAAATATCATTCAGTGATTCAAGAATATGATCACAGAGGACAGGGTCAAAGGAGTTAAGATTTCCGTATTGTTCAAATCAATATCTACAGCCAATGATCCGACATTCAGTAGTCAGTCGTCGTCCCCTAAAACATTTCTGAGTTCATGATCGAAAAACTTTGTTTCACAAAACAATTATGGTAGATATAAATTAAAAAAGTATAATAACATAAGCATGGTGGTTGATACATGCCATGTACTATCGTACTATCGTCCGATTTGCTTTACTATAGCACGGTGGTACAATGCTACGATGCGATGGCACGATGGTACGCAGCCAAACAAATAGTACTAATGTTAGTCCAGCACCATTTTTGGCGCCGAGGGCTGGGCAACACCGTAAAGTGGTGTTGGAGAATGGTTTTGGCTAATGTAAAGATAAAAAATGATGTTGAGGCC
The DNA here is from genome assembly GCA_036873755.1 of Hanleya hanleyi. NCBI lineage: Eukaryota > Metazoa > Mollusca > Polyplacophora > Lepidopleurida > Hanleyidae > Hanleya > Hanleya hanleyi. The sequence continues at coordinate 14,089 of JAVTVY010020467.1, forward strand.
AGTTCAACACCAAATGAGGCCGTTGGTCAACAAAGCCATTGGTCAACACCAATAAAGGGCGTTTAAAATGATTCAGGACCATACTCAGGTGTTAACTCATAAGTGCCAATACTAGCTCAACACCAGTTGATAGTGTTGGCCAACAAGTAAAGGATGTTGGATAGATATAATGTAGATCTAAAATCAGCACCAATGAAATCAAGATTTTTTCTCTCTCGAGCAAAGCGCATGCAAACTGCGAAGCCTGGTAATTAAGCCGACGTCAAATTAAAGCTTTGTCAGTCGGTCATCTCCCCCTATCCGTCTGTACTGATGACTTGATTTGAGATCGTATCATCCAAATGAACTACACTCGTTAACGTCTATGTTCTCTGTGATTCTCAAGCCTATAATTGGCGATATGATTAGTAATTAAAATCTATTTGAATTATTGCCGACAATGTCTGGTCGGTATCATATATGCATAACAGGCATACATGTGCAAGCATAACATTGTCAACCATTAAACTGATAATAATATAGTACGATATGACAGGTATGAGGTATAGTACGATTGTACAACAGCGCAGTATCAACCACCATGGTTATTTAGCAGATATGACTTGATCATCCTCGTTGAATCTGAAAGAGCTCCTTAGAAGCTGATAACTGTTTATCTTTTCAAGGAATGAGCTCGTATTCACGACTTGTCAATTTCAAGACAAATTTATGGACGTTGGCAAAAAAGAAAAAAAGAAAAGAAACATCATGTGGAAAAGATCCTCCTACCATAGGCGCCTAAGGCATATGAACGGCTTCCTATTACCATACTGCAAGAAGTGCAGTTGATTATTCGGATCCGGAGAAGAATAGCTCTGGCTACGGAACTTAATATTTTCAATTTATAAAGTGAATTACTTTCAAATAAAGTGAAATAGTAAATTATAATATGATATCGCCATATTAATCGACATAAGAGCATAAATTGAACAAGTTGCTTCAAGGTTTGTCAAGTCATTTCTGTCCATCAAATTAAGTCACACGAAGCGACATGTAAAATTGATAGGTGATGCACTTTACCGGAAGAATTGAATAAAAGATCTATATTGAACCAAATACTCACTCGTATATTGAATATCAAGGGGAACTTTTCACCAGATGTGTTGCATCGGCAAATCCACGATGATGTTGAGCCAGCGAGTTCCACAGCGGCTTCTCCAACGAGGAAGAAGATGTAAACCCTTCAGCTAATACCGATAGTTTGGATAACGATACGGAGTGTGATCGGTGATATGATCCCTAGGCCAGCGTCCTCATAGAATGATCACTTGATGGATGTCGTCGAGTATAGCGATACTAACGAAGTGTCGGTCATGTTAATAGTCACAGAGGGATCACGCAAGTAGTCATCGGTGATTAGCTGCTTTCTGGCGAAGGTGTGTCATGATTCCACGACAGGTGTTATACTGTTTATTGGAGGAAAACTGAGAAGCGATCTGACTAGATCATTCTCCATGTTACATTCTTGCGTTCTGTCTTGCTACCACGCCCAGAAAATCACCAACTTCAGACCGTATCCACTTTGAGACGAGCGGTTGATCTTATGTCGTATATTGTTGATTTGCTGATGTTAATTTAAAATCAAGAGGAATATCTCTGATTTAACTGGAGATTTATAGATGTACGCTTGTAATGCTAGCTTAGGTAGGACAGTTTTAGTTTGTGTAACAAATGGTGGAATAATGTGCTCGAAGCCTTTGAATAAATATCAGGCCCAATTGCAATATTCATGTAATGCCCAGGAGAGCATACAGCTATTCAATATCAACGTACCTATGTCAAACTCGTCATCGCGATAGCGACGCATAAACAACAGCAGTGTGTGAACACGATTGTCTAGCACCTTCACGGTGGTAATTGTGATTAATCAAGTGTCTCTTTCGCTTTCGCCCAATATGATACGATTATCGGAACTCTACAAATCCCAAGAAATCCGAACCGACTCCTATGCAACAATTCCCTGGCGAGGTTCAGGGGCGTGCGCGCCAAAGTCTTCAATGCGTCATTGAGCGCCGTCTTCATTAAAGATGTAATCTCAAATCTAAACTGAAATTGATGTCTCACAAACTCCGCGAAACTGACATATGTTACGACATGTACACAATAAAACACATTTGACCACAAAAAACTGAACTTGTTTTCTACCATTCACGAGAATATAGAAGGAATTGTTCTTCAAAAATATACGGAATAGACCTTTTCACCACGGATTCGGTACATTTCGCGTCCATTCGGAGAAGCAAGTCACGTGGCAAAAATCAACAACCAATCGTTTGCTGGTGGGTTGACAAGTTGGCTAACCTCATCGTTTTCTGTGTGCAGATTTGTCTCTGCCATAACAGAGGTATGTAGCAAATAATTACAACGAATGATCTTTGAATTGAAAAAAACATTTTCTTTGTAATAAAGCGTCTGTGTTCCAAGCTGCCATAAGTCTGCAACCGTCAGTGTATTTTTTGTTTTAATTTATGATCTTTTATCGGCAATAATTTCAAGAAAGTGTCATTTCCGGTTGTGATCTCCAGGCAGAGGTCGCAGCACAGACAAAATTTGGCGCGAGATACAAAATGGCGACAGCGTCATTGACGAACATCTTGACAGCATCATTTATTGATTTGAAGGAGGTTTATGGGAGAGGCCTTATTCCACAATCACTCCAGCATTTCAACGTTACAAGTATTATTTCGTTTGTTTTGTGGAGTCAGGCCATGACAACATGTCTGGAGGTGAAACATGCACGCCGTTGGCTGCAAGATTCTCTTTTTGCATTTTTTACAGCCCACCAGCAACTGGTTATTTCATTGGTCGAATCCAGCGTGCAATCGGGAGTTTCCGTTGACAGCTTTTCACGTTGTCACCTCTTTCGGCTATTTTCGGTGTGAAAAGGTCTATGGCATGCCGTTTATTTTTCGACGGCGGTGTCAACAGAGCGTATATACGAGTGGTGCATTCTGCCTACGTAAGCTCTGCCACTCTACCGAACCTGAGGCACGAGCCATGACGTTATCCCAAAACTGCAGCTGTTCAGCATTCAGATTCGTGAGCGTCGCTACGTCACTCATACGTCACGCAGTGACGTCATTTTCCTCTCCGCGTACAACACATATCCAATGGCGAAACAGAAGACCCGTCGAAGCGGGCCGAGTTTCAACTTTCTCTCACAAGATATTCTTGCATTCGTTGTATATGGCGATCAAATATAAGACCTATAATGCTTCGCTGCTGAAAAACGCACACGGGAGAGTTTACAAAATCCATCGACTTTGAGGCTGATTACATTTTTGAAACATTAGATGAGATGGGAAGTGAGCTTTGTAAAGACTTTCTCCGTAAAACGTTGAAGGGGCCGGACATTGGTGTTGTAGATACAGCACGAAGGAATGACATATAAATTGACCCCATACAAGACTGCCATATTGATTCCATTTTTATTTTTAAAATGAGATATTTGGTTCATTCAATTCTATATTAAATTTAGGCAAAACAACTCATCGCCAGATTTCGGAATGGATTTGTTCAAATTCTGTAGAACTTGGCAGAGGTGCTCTTATGTTAAAGTATTACTGTTGGTTTAAATGTTCAAAAAATTGAACTGGCTGGTGATATATCTTAATGGTACCCGGAGCCTTCAAACTTTGGGGAAAAGGATTTCTCGCGGCGCATGCTAGAGCCTAGCCCGTCGTTAAGCAGATTAACTACTGCCTGTGCCTTACGCTTCAGCCAGGCGCATCGCTCCTAGCTTGGCCCATATTGTTGAATATGCCGTAAAGAAGTCGAAAAGGAGTGATCTGACCAGCTCAGTGTTTACATTTTCGAAGAGGTATCGACGTTAGTATTGTATTATCTGATGTGTTTCACGGTAGCAAAATTCTTCTCCTAACAAACATGCATCCAATGGAGTTCAATCTCATGACATGCCTTATCCAGCTTTTTAATAATACACTGTATATCTACTTTTGCGTTCTAATAAAACGGATAGTACATGCTCGATTATCACGATTTGTCAGCTCTGGACAGGTAATGTTCAACTCCGGCTTGTCACTCGTTGAGCATGCACTATCTGTATACTACTAGCGTGTTGTTTGATTGGAAATTCGGAGTTGACCACAAATAAGGGGAGATAACCGATTCATAGATATCATTAAATACATATGCATGTAACAGTATTTTCGTTATTTTGGGATAACACTATCTCAGAATAGCACAAATTCTAGTGCTGAAAATTTGGTCGAGTCCCGTGCAGGATTCGAACCAGCGACCCCAGAGTCAGGCACCTAATCGCCAGCACTGTATGTCGGCGATCTAAACCACTCGGCCAACGGGCCTCCCATATGCATGTAATCAAAATAAGACCAGCTGAATATGAATCCAAGTGAAATAATAAATCCGATTACTCCAACGATCCCTCCCGCCGCCTCGTCACCCATTCCCAGCATTGGGTCTCTCAGACGTGTATCTCCAGGACAGATTTGCTCCCCAACTATAGAATATTAACCCGATCTGTTCTGAGCGATTTGTGACCTATCCAGTCCTGGAGGGGCCATAATTTTCGCCACTCCCCCCCCCCCCAAAGATATTTTTCTTACCCCTTGAGCTAGGGAGATGAAACTTATAACACCATATCCTTGGGTCAAGCTCTACTAGAGACTGTTAAAATTCAAGGCGGCCACAATAATGACGTCACAGTGAAAAACGGAATTTTTTAAGCAAAACGACGAAAACTTCATTTTTCTGGCACCCCACATGGTCGCCACTTTGAATTTTTGCATGATCCTCTGCTTGGGTCGTTTTGCAAATAGGTTCAAAATAACACCAATATGAGAAGTCACGGAGTGTCCGCTCTCAAGTTTTTGTCGTTTCGGAGATAGGATAAAAAGTTTGGTGGAGGCCATAATTCCCCCCCCCCCCACGCCACCCCTCACCAGGAATGGTAGGGTTAAGATATTTTTCGACAGAAATTACTTTTCTGTGATCAACGCCATCAAATCAATCAATTTTCACGTAACATGAATATAATGACACATCACCATGTTGAAACTACACCAGCCGTTCATGTAGAGGGGAGTTTCAGTCAACACAGAGAATCATTAACCAGACGTAACAAGGGGAGATAACTGGTACAGAAATAGTAGAACAAACGTTTCAAAAGCACAATTAAGCTTTTCCTTACAGTCTGGATAAGTTTAAAAAAAATCTACTTACTCCATCGACTATTGTTGTTGCTTCATCGCCTATTCCCATCACTGGCTCTCCATGGACAGATTTGCTCAGCAGCTGTAAACACAATTAGACAACTTTGCATGATATCCTCATCAAATCTGTCAACTTTAGGGCATGATCAAATATCAAATTACATGTATGTTTTTGTGAAATATAAATACTATAATATAAAAACTACGCGCGGACATTATTCTCACTGGTTTAGATGAGAGGTATTCTGTTACACGTACAGCAATATCAACAATATAGTTATAGATAAAGCATTAGCTAAATGTTATAGCTACCAATTTGGTGTGCTATTTTATTGATGTTATAAAAAAAAGTCTATTCCATAGACGACTGTGGATGAGGCCAACTCGGAACAGCTGAGTGAAAGGTCAAATCACTGGTAGGAGTGCATGTACTACAACTTCTCTACCTCAAAACTTAGTGAAATATCATACGCAAGAACCCACTGGCTCGGTGCAAGGTGTGCACGCCAATGTTATCAATGCGTGTAGCGCCCTGCACATTAACTTGAGATTAAATGAAATGCGTTTTTTTACTCTATAAAACGTTGAAGGTGCCGTGCCTTGCACGAAGGAATGGCATTTATAATTTGGCCTCATACAAGAATGCCCACTTGGTTCCATTTCTTATTTTAAAAATGAGATATTTGGCCCATGCAATCCTATAATAAATTCAGACAGAAGGGATTATCATCGGTTTTAGAATGGATTTATTCAAATTCTCTAGAACTTGCCAAGTTGTAGGTACCGTTGAAATATTGTCATAAAATTGAACGTTCTGTATAATTGAACAGCATGGACATATATCTTGATGGTTGTCGAAGACTTCAAACTTTGGGGAAATGGCGATTCTGACGGTGTATGCCACAGGGCAAACTAACGGTTGCGCTGGGCGGTCCGCTTCAGTCAGAACATCTCACGTAGCTTTTGTGTCTAATCGCCTTTTATGGGTTCTCTCGGATAATGTTTATGATAAGGCTCATTGCGTCGGACATCACCTCCTCATATGGATAGACTTCTCTGGAATAATTTAGTATGTTTTCCTTCACTTTGTAACGTGGTGTTCAAAGTTCATGCGCGCTGAAACACACCTGCTTGTTTTGTCACTGTCGGAAATTAAACACACCGTCGTTCCTGGGTGGAATAAGATACATTTAAGTACCCATTTCAATTCTATATGATTCGTTTCTCTGGAGGAAAATTCTATGGGTCAAAATTGCGCCGAGTTGTCCGGCAAATTGTTTTTCTCGCAAATTTTGTTGTCCAAAACCGCTTATTTCGTTAATACTCTACCTACAAACTTCAATCAGACGGCTTTTATAAATATGTGATATGTTGTTTATAAGTTAAGTCATTATACAGAACAGCGACGGTGCCTAGCGATATTTTCAATCTATAAAATTCGTCGTATTCAAACTTCCCTTGATACACGCTGCAACAAACCTGTGTCACTGTGCGAGTTTGTTTCGATGTGTTTGTTTGAAAATTAAACACATCGCCAATCGTGGGTACAATATGGTCAAGTCGAACAGTCATTTAAACTCAAAAATAACTGAATTGTTCAAATCTGTATGATTGAAATTTCCAGCGGCAAGTTTTCTGGGCTAAAATTGTCCAAAGCTGTCCGACAAACTGCTTTTTTCTGAAGTTTTATGGTAAAAAAATCCGTTTATTTCGTGAATATTCTTTCTACAAACTTCAATCACACGGCTTTCATAAATTTCGGATATGCTGATTACAAGTTTAGTCAATATACATGGCTTTCATACACAACAGCGACGGTGCCTAGCGATATTTTCAACCAAAAATTCAACTCAAATCATTAAAAACAATCGTGTACCATCACCAGAGGCTATGATTTTGACCCCACCACTCGGGTTTTCAATCTTTCATTTCTAACCAACGACGGGTCACATTTGTCAAACTTCGGATCTGAAATACCCGATAAAGAAGATTTTTGATGATGTGAGGTATGTACAGGTTTTTATTGCTACATATGGAGCTAAATTCTGGACTGTTGTTCCGTTCTCGCTACAAAATCTAGGTCACGTAGGGTGAACCGTCTAATTTGTGCAATGCTGTGATCACATAACTGTCAATCCAAAGAGAGTGCCGAGAGTTACCACGAAATGACTACATCACAATCTGCTGTCACCTCCACAACAACCTGTTCATCGATTAAATGGAAATCTTATGAAATTAAGTCCAGATAATTTAACACAGAGTAATTGGAGGTATCAATATAGTTGACAGGAGGAGCTAGGTCTCACGGAATATGGACTTCAGAACTTGGTAACTTATCCTCCTTTTGACCATGATACCGACCGGTGCTATATATATATATATATATATATATATATATATATATATATATATAGTTCTGGCCAATATATAACCCCCAGTTATAGCTATTTGGTCAGGATGCCTCAGGTTATAACATTGTTTGTGGAAGGGACATTTGCACTGTACGTAGTGCGCGGATGTACACAGGTGTTGTGTTTCACTGATACCACATACCCGCCACATCATTTCCACCCATTGTGTGAGTGCAAGTAGAAGTACTGCAATGGCCTCCGAGTAACAAAGTTTATGAGATTACAACGCATATAAGGGAAGTGGGAAGAGGTGCCGACATACGGACAGAGCCACATGACTTCACAGTATAGTCTTCTGGTTAACCTATTCTAAAGCACATCCCAGAAACACGATCCCAATTACATCGTACATCCTTCTCCATGGCATTTGCCCTGGGAAATGAAATATGAAATTTTTGTTATACTATATTGTATTCATATGATAGTAGCAGTGCTATATAGTGTCATATGGCAATTCAGAGTATCAGTTTGTGAAATATCGATTCTGGGCCACCATATAAATGCATAAAAGATATGTAAGATGTCGATTCTTGACCACCATATAAATGTATAAATTCTGACTTTTCATTTACCATATTTATATAAATCTGTATGCATGCAAACCTTGATATTGTGATGTGTTTTGACAAAGCTATTTCCGAAATACTATTCCATGACCCTTCATGTCGGTTATTGCAAACAACTATTTGTGAGAATCAGTTATGTAAGTTCAAATTTATACACATAACATAGAAACCGTTTATGTAAGTGTAATGATTTAACCTTGGTTTTGACGAATGAATTTATACAATGCGACAGTTTTGTGATTTGCTAGTCATAATTGTACCGAATTCGTAAGGACATTTATACCGGGTTAAATTGACATTGTAACGTCTAGCTTTGTATATAACGGAATGAACGGCACATATAGTCAGACTAATAACACCAGGTCTCCCTGAAGACTAGTAACACCAGGTTTCCCTGATGGCTAAACCATCAGGCCTCACAGAGGCTCATGTCTCCGATAAATAGTTATTGCTATCTCCAGTTCCGAAGTGACTGTTTACAGAATTGTCTGATGTTGATGAAGTTGTGCTAGTCTGCCTGCCAAATGATGCCGGTCATTCCTAAGTTAGGTGAAATGAATTTACAATAAATCGGCTTAATATTCAACAGACATTGAACTTCGTTTTCGTTGTATCCTCTCTCATTTAAAGAGGTTGTCAAGACTTCCAGAAATCTCAGAAGCCGGACCTTGGAAACTATTATTGTATAGGTTTTATGAAGACCATCCCGGTGTCTTGAGACGACTTCGCGTTACAACATCTTAAAGATCACCCGCGCACAAGCCCTGTCGTCTTAAAGACCTCAAATTTGATAAGTTGAAACCAGAGGTAGATTAGGATGTCATATGTTCCCAGATGTGTCATTGGAGCTGGTATGCATCCTATGCAGATGTCTATTAGCGAGTCTGCCAGGACGTCCTACAGTCCTGATTAGACATCCGTGAACCAATGATGGCGGCTATGTTCAAGTCTACTTTTTCATCAGCTGATAACCAAAATGTGTGTGATGTAGAATCATGATGAGCTGTTTGTAACCCTCTGTTGTCAAGTCTAGACATTTAAGTAGTCTGCATCCATTTACATCTAAACTTCAATTTCAATAATGGCAATTTCTGAGCATTGTCACCTTATTGATAACCTTGAACCTTGTACTTTCTATCCTGATGTACATGTATTGCCCTTTCTGGAACAATACGATTGTGTAACCGGAGGCATCGTTTTTTATGATATCACCAGATCTCCAGGCATGATTTTACAGCATCCATGAGAGTTTTTCGTCGGTAACTCATACTTTAATTTGGGTTTACTTCGATCAAATTGTTGAGCATCTGTATATATTCCGGATGTTAAGTACATGTTCCATTTAGTGTCGAACTCTACCACTATGTATTTTATTAGCAATGTTTAGTAGCTTGAATATCTGGTAAAGTAATTCCGGATACAATTTTGTAATGTCATAAGAACTCTATACTAACTGTAACCATGACAACCATGACCTTCTCTTCTCTCCTGATATTGTCATGAACCTGTTTATTTCTTGATCAGTTTTAGGCGGTTCTGATCGCTGGGTCAATTCAGATTTTTAGCGTAGTCACATTTTTGTAGCTCATTCCTCTTTGGTGCGCGTAGTTAAGAACAATTAATAAGTATCATATTAACGCATTGGTTCAACTTGAGAGTCCTCCTGCAGACAATTCTGCAGATTCTAGCCACAATATCTATATGCCACTCACGGGCGCCTGTGCAATCTAAGAAATGAAATATATTTCATGTAGAAGCGGCCACTAGTGCTTCCGTTGTTTGTTTTAAAACTACATGCAGTTGTTGAGCGATTGTATTCTTTTACTTTTTTCATTTCCACTGCCCTATTATGCCATGCATCTGAGGTCATGTTCAATCATACGCAGTTTGAATTCATTGTTTGGCTTCGGATTCCATTGGTAATTGATCAAAGCCTTTAATCCGATGTATGATGTATGTAAACACTGATGTATGTACTCACAACTATATGACTCCATCTCCTTTATTTCAAAGTTACTGCTTTTTACGTGCTCCAATTTTCACTAACCGGTTATGGTGATTGCATAGATCTTTGTGACAATGTCACAACTTATTCACAACGCATTGTATTTCACGCGTAAGGGTCATTCACGTTTAGCAATTCACACGGCTAAGCCATTCACATTGTTTGCCATATAACCGGCCACATTCTTTTGGCCAGTCTTTGTTTGGACTCGGATTTCATGTTGGTACCAATAGCTCCGCAGAGCTAATGTTTTATGTTAAACACTCCCTCGTCTTTAAATAAAATTTACTTGAACTTGAATTCATGAGTGATTCACATTAGCATTGGATAAAATACTCATGAATATACAATTGAACCATGCTTTAATCCGACAGCAAATGCTATTCATAATCATAGTATCATATTTATATGTACCCTACTAAATATTTTTAGAATCCTGAATTTGATCTGATCCATGCGCGAGTTCATCCCTTTATTTTGAAAGTGACCTTTATAAACTTTGCCATGCTTCAATCGACTTAACAACTTTGTTTTGATTCCTATTGCATTATATTTCCTCTTGTTTACCATTACCTGGCATGACGAGATCATCGATTCTAATCTTATGACCATGTCACTGTGCATTGTATTTCATGTTCATTTTCCACTGCGAACTCGAGCTTGGTCATATGTTGAGAAATTCTAACCATATTAGGACCTGTATACTAACATAAACAATGACCATCCTTCAAGCCACGGTTACTGTCCTGCATATATATGCCTACTTGAAAACAGTCTGAATTGTTGTTCGTGTCAGTTCTGATTTCATGACCCATAGCCATGCATGATATGAACATTTTGTTATATATTCGGTAATGATCATTTTAATGTGTATCGTATTAACTTGAATATGTTAATTATTGGGCCGCGCTCGAACTGCGTAATTCCAATCAACGAGCATTTCTATCATTACGTGTTAGTACAGCACACTGAGTATTTTCTCAAATCATGAATTATATCATGAACTAGCATTAGTTGTGTTTCATCCCTGAATTTTAAAGGTGACCTGTATGAACCTGGACGTACCGTAATAGACATGTTATCGAGTCTTATAGAATTATGCACCATATTTTGGAGTATGAAACATCTTGAACTGCGTCAGGAAATGCATATTGGCCCTACTCAATGGCCATACTAAGATTTTAAGCCAATGCTTTTACACGCTCTGTGCATTGTGTCGCCGTACTTCAAGACTCTAAATTCCATGGGAATAAGTAAACAATTAAACCACTATGGTGTATATCTCTATTTTACATTCGATCTTCCATGGAAACGGATAAACAATTGGACAATCTGTTTATTTACTGGCAATTTTATGAAATTCAACAGATCACTTGATAAAGGCTCCGGCATGAGAGTCGAACGCTTGTGCATTAAATATGTTTACGTGGAGTACAGCTCAGAAGTTTGTTTATTTCTATAATGCTTTTAACGTTTCTGTTATTGGGTCCCATGGAAAAATGTAGTATGATTAGAATAAAATTGAGCATAGCGGATACAAAATAAACCTTTCCTTTCAGCACCTACACATTATTCTTCCGAAATACAACTGTTCCCTATTTGAGTTGTATTTTGAACTGCATATGATCATGAGAGGTCGTGGCCTCTATTTTATAAAACCATAACAGAAACCAAGGCGATAAACGAGGTGTCACAATCATTATGGATAATTGAGGCTCACATACAATTGGGAAGATCCAAAATCATTCGGATTTTCTTCAAACAGTTAATAGAAACTTCATGAACTGACCAGGTTTTTCTTTTCACTATGTATTATTATTATTATTTCCTTTATTTCCTCCTAGTGGAGAGCATAAGCATAGTCATACATATAATCATTTCTCGGTAGGCGAGCAATCAGTATTTACATTTGGGAAATTGTAATTATTTACACAGTTTAGCTAACTTTATCCATTTTTCTCTTACTTTATCGTAACGTTCTAGAACGCATCAAGAAGGTTCATTTGAAATATAATTTGTTCACTCCCTGTATATAATTTAAACACGTTACTCTGAAGAGTTCAACTTCTTTTCTGACAAGTTCATAGTTTATTTTCCCTCCAACCAATGTGTGCAATAAATCCCAGTCAGAGAGGGAACGAAGAAACACACTAAACCCGATGTCTTGCATATTAATAAAATCACACCACAGTTCATCTCTTTGTTGTTCAGTAGAGTCACACTGGAGGACTATATGTTCTAGAATATCCACATACATTTTACCACACTTATGACAGAGTTCGATTTCTTCAGTTTTTCTTATTGTCGCACATATTGTCACCATATATTGGATACTATTGTGGTGTTGTGGGTATTTATTCGTCAGTTTCCACCACACACAAGGTGTTAACGTCGGTTGAATTTTCACTTGTGTAATCGGAAATAAAATCATGTAACTCATATTTTTTCAACATTCTAAAAATGTCAGGAATGAATCCCATTTGTCTTACTTGCGCATTTCGGTTATGAGAAAAACTATACAGACGCGTTAAATTTTTTATTTTTTGTGTGTAATTTTTCACAGTTCACAAACGACCCAAGAACAACAGCTTTTTTGTATCGATCACACTTTCTATGGTTATCCACCCTAGAAGTCCAACACACTTATCTGATCTTGTCAGTTTCGGGAACCCGTGTATGGATTTGGCTATCCACCTCTGCGCTTTTTCTAACATTAAATACGGATTTGATATTTTTGGAACATCATGATGTCTTGCCGGCATCATTGAAAACTGTTGACCGCTTCTCTCTTGCAAGAAACAAGCCTATGTTTTTGTATACTATGATTGTCTTTTTGAATTTGGTGCTAATACTGTTATATGGAAAATGGAATAGGTCTTTGGATTATGGACGCGGATATTCTCTAATGGACGACGGCTGGATTATGAATGACGGACTAGACGCTTGTAATCTACCTTATTTAAACACCATAATTCACATCCATAAAGCGCTTTTGGATACACAGTCTGTGTTATAACACGCGCACTGACTAAAGGATTTAGCGCTTTGGGGTGGATGCCGGATCTGATAAGGGACAGTGTATTCCATCTCAGTTTGTTGCACACAGCTCTGGTTCGATCAAATGAACTTAGGTTGCCCCTTAAGGCAACACCTACGTGAGTTGTTTCTGTTACCACGGGAATCACATTGCCGTACATCGTGAAGTCTTCTATCACTGTGGTAGGTTTACCAAATTTTTGAAATGTTATTCCGCAGCTTTTGCATGGATTGAATAGGAATCGGCTGTAGCTCTCACAGATTCCAAGCATTACTACCATGCCAATCAGTCTGATACTTAGGAGACAGATATAGTCCGCTTGTGTAGGAGCATTTACTCGAATGTCGACTATTAATGCCTCGCTGTCCGAATTCTCCAGTTCTTGCAGAAGGTCGTCAATAAATATCAGATATAGCTTGGCGGAGAGAGCACTTCCCTGTCTTATTCCACGTTTTATTTTAAACCATCGAGACAGATTACCACAGCACGAAACACAACTTTCCATATCTGTTCTACAGTTGACCGATCTATAAACGCCTTCAGTTTCACTTCCAAACAGTTGTCACATGTAGTTGACACTGTCTGTAAAAGATAGAAAAGTAAGAAATGTCCATATACAAGTTCCACTATCCATATCAGTCATTCAGTTCAAAGAGAGTTCTTTTTCTAATGGATAGCGTGGTTGTTTCCTTTGTCTTTGTGAAGTGAAATTGATTGAAATTGTAGTTTAGTGTCGCTTCCCATACGGATTTCGCGGCCCATCAACTCAATATTTTATTTTAAAGATATAAAAAGAAAAGAAGAATCGAATGGAGGATATCGACTGTGTACAATTTCTGTTTTGGTCAGGTTATGCTGGTAAATATATTAAGTTCATTGCACTTGGGATCGCTTGGATGATTCCTTTGTCTTTGTACCTCTTCGTACGTACAAAGCCGCAAAAAAAACTCTGAGAAGCATGGTCGTCGTCAGGATTTCTCGAGAGGGTGTCGTTTCCTATGCTTACTTGTTAGATAGTCCAGTCCAAACTCTAATGGACGACGGCTGGATTATGAATGACGGACTAGACGCTTGTAAATTTAGTTTGGGAGCAAGGGTCGGGTCTTGGTGAAATTTTGTTCATCCCATCGGCAAGATAATTTCCATCTGTAACATGACTTTCTATTCCTATTGGGGGTATCACCCAAGGTGGATGTAGAGTTACAAAGCGGTGCAGTTTTATTTTCTCTGGCGAACGATATGTCCGACTACAGGCATTCATTTTACTTTGCCTAAATAGGAGGTCGGTGTATTTTAACCGCCCTAGCATTTTTGTTGTTGGTCGAATCTGCCCAAACTGTACCACATATTACTCATTAATAATAGCAGAGTTATATAATATCAAGATTTGTATCCCAAATGTATGACGTCACATGGAGACCATATCCAAAGGTCAACTGAAAAAATTGATCCCGTTTGAAAAGGAGGTCGGTGTAATTGTATTGTTATATCCCATTTATTAATGAACCAATCTATGTCAACATGAATATTGCTTCGTAGTACCTCGCGAAGTTTTTTAATACCTATGATCGGGGTTGTATTCCAACCATATGATGTAATTGGTGTTGGTATTCAAATGCAATTTGTACAGAAAAATATATTCCCTCTTGAAAAAAAGGATTATGTGTGATTGAACTGTCATATCTTTCTTAATAATGGTCATGTCTGTCTGAAATTCATTGTATTTTATTCAGCATGTATGCCGTTGTCATACACAAGCACGAAACGTTTCTGTATTTCACCTTAGTATGACATAATTGAGGGAGGGGCCTATCCAAATGTCAACTTACAAAAAAAATACTCCTTTCCAAAGTGAGGGTACGTGTAAGTGTGTTGCTATATCTTTATTACTGATCCAAATAAGTCTGAACATCGTAATATATGGCTAAGTATTACTTAACAGTGTTTTAGTTAGTACATTTGGTTTGTCTTTCATCGGTATGATGTAGTTGGGAGTTGCAAAATTTCAGTTGGACAAAACTCCTTCGTTTTGAAAATGGGATTATGTGTAACTGACCCGCCACAGATGATCTAGGCTGTCAAAACTGCATCCTTTAATACTCAGCAGTTATATTAGCGGGATAGATCGTCGTTTTCCAAATCTGTTACCTCGTTTGGGGACCATATTCAAATATCAATTCAAAAATGTACTCGCAGCTGGTAAAGAGGGTATGTTTGATCATATAGCAATATCTCTGTGTGTTAGTGCATATTGATTTCAGACCCTCTATCTGTACTTAGGCGAGAAAGCTGTTTCAATCTTTATGGGATGCTGTGAATAATAACAAACTTCATGAGTTGAAAAAAGCTGTAGGCTATACTCATCTGAACGGCCACAAAGGTTTCGATCAAGCCATGATCAGGCGATGTAGAATCGACCATACACGATTAACTCGCGAACATTTACTAAAAAAGGACCCAGTCCCAAGGTGTATCCCATGCCACGAAGATCTCACAGTGAAACATATTCTTATGGACTGTATAGATTTTAAGATTGTAAGAGATTCTTTTTATCGAGCAGCCACTTTAGAAGATCGTTTTAGTCGGGTGAAAGAAGACTGTATCTTAGGTTATTTGAGAGAAATCGGTTTGTTGCATAAGGTTTACTGTGTGTATGTTTTAATGTGCTGGATTACTAAGTTATTAACTTGAATACCTCGAATTTTGCTTGATCGTCGCTTTATAGCTGAAATATTGCTGAACGCGACGTTAAACCTTAATTCTCTCTCTCTATTTAAACAGTGATGGAAATTCCCTGTTGATCCAGATAAAGGCACACCATTTCCTCTTCAATGCTTTAACCTATTATCAAACTTATAGTGAATGAGGGAAGCCAATCTAGGACCGACTTGAATCATTCCGCAACATCGAACTTCGGACCAGCACATGTTTTTGTTGTTAAACAGCATGTTGTGCCGCGTTACGAATTTCATAGTTTACGGAAGGTGAAGATTAACGGTGACCACTACGATAACGTTCGTAAAAGCCGTGGAAACCATCGTGACCGTAAACTTCGTGGTAAGTCTAGAGGTGACCGTAAGTTAAGAACTTTCATGCAAGAATGCTTTTAAACATAAAGCTATCTATGAGGCATACATGTCGTACGACGTGCTTTCATCGTAAGTCCCCTCCCACAAACCCATTGCCTGATGCAATTGGTTCAACCCGACAAACAACAACAACTCTCGTGATATATTCGAGTTCTCGCGATAACATCGAACAGTTACAAAATGGCGGCCTCCATGATTTTCGCTTGAAAATATGCTATTTTTCACAAAACTATTCATTTGCCAGAATAAATAACCAGATTACTGAAATCCTCTTGATATTTCTGGTAAGAAAACTTTTTGTTTTTTTTTTGCATTAGGTTCTGTCTTGCTCTGTTTGTGTTAGAAATAGAGATATGCTGATTTATTTAGATTCATTCCTAAGAATACGTAACTCTACTGAAGGTCAACATTTTTCGTTACTTCTCTATTCGAATATTTAGTATTGGATCTAGTATTTGATGAAAAATTTAAAAGTGGAAGTTAAGGACTCGAGTCCCGGGGTAGCACCTGATATTAGACACTCTCGTGTATTCTGTTCCATTTCATCACAACCACTTCACATACATATATATGTTTAATTTAATTCTTACGTTTATTTCAACGGTTTTGTTGCAGATAGAAAAGTTACTTAAAAAAAATAATCTCTTTTTTATATCGCTAGTTTCACCTATTATTTTACAAGTAACGAGTCCGAGATTTTTGCAGAAAAAAACACCTTTCAAACCAAACAAGTGTGTCTCATTATTTTCTTTTAAACTCTTAGAAAAAGTTTGAGAGCCTTTGTTTTGAAACAAAATGAAAGTCTAATTCAAGTTCTAATAAGTTCAGAATAAGGCAACATTTTGAAAAACTGAGACACAGTCGTTTGGAATTTAATGTATATATTATGCTTCCCAAAAATTGACATAATCGGATGAAAAATATAGAAGTTATTAGCAAGTGTGTGTGTACCAGCTGTGTAAAAAACATATGTCGGATATAGAGCGTAAACAAGAATCAACTACTTTTCAGATGATAATCTGTATTACTATCCGCTACTTCTAAGAATGACGGAATATTCTCACCGAAGATATAGGGATTATAGACCAAACGTTCTTTAAACACTTTTGAACAATATATTTTGAGAAAGTGTAGAAAACCAGTCACGAAGATGAATTTTTATGCTGGAATATACCCCGTTGATCATTTTTCACACCTTCCAAAATCCATTACCACGGGTAATTGAGTAGACGTCGACCACTAATTAGCACTTAGTGACTTGCGGCAATTGGGCATTCACTGATTTAATTGCCGACCGAAAAAAATCCAGCTCAAAGAAAGGGAAGAAAACAGGAACTGGTCAGTCAACAGACCCCAAACGGGAAAAACTGGCAGCGGCCATTTCCAGTGTGGTGTTAAAAACTTTACTATCGTGAAAGTATACAATTTGCGGGAATGAAGTTTGCCTTTTTATAAATATGAATATGTCAACAAAAGTTCATGTAAGATATATTTATTTTGGATGAATACCTCGATGCGGTAATGCAGAATGAAGTAATAATGATTCGGAGGTATATATGACAGAGACAGAGAATCATGTAATAATGTTTTATTATAGTTTCTTTTTGCCTGCATGCGTTTCTTACTAATATATAGTTCACAGCAAAATATAAATTGGGCATATTGATATGCGTCAGATGATTAAAAAGATTACATTTCTTTTATGCCATAATGATTTAGATAATTAAGATCGTTGTTATACCTCATTTCGGTCTTCCAGTTCTCTGATTCTTGACAAAATCTTTCTAGCAGAAGCCCCTAAAAATATCGGATCATGCTCTGGCAACTCAGTTTCACTATCGCTACTCCCAGTCTGTGATGAAGATGCGTCCGAATCGATTGTCCGATACTGGCCATACATGCAGTGTTCCGCTCGTTCGGTAGTTGTAGCTTGTTACGGGCGACCGGCGTAATCTTGTCACGTTTTCTTCCCATGATTGTGTTGGCAACTAAGATATGTTGATAGAATGTCGAGTGAGATATTATGAAAAATATTACGCAAATTCGCAATATATATATATATCTGCATATACCACATGCTTTCCGAAAATGGTTGACAACTTGAGCAGTGTGTTTGTATTTGTTTATTTGGTCATGTGGCGCGAAAATGCTGAGATAGACCATAAAATTCCCTGTTCAATATTTTGTAAACGATGGCGGCTTCGGCATGAATGTAGTAAAAAAAACTAATCATCATCAAATGAGCCCAGCGCGTGAATTGTGTGTATTGCATTTACAAGTAATTAGCCGAGGTACGGAAGTCACAGCAGGCGGTAATACCGACTGTGAGTAATGCGCGCCAATTCCCACAGCGCAGAGTTCTTCCACAGACAGTGAATTTTTAAAATTTCACGTTTGCAAATATTTTTTAAGGAAAATAACAAACTCTTGATAGGCTTATTCTTCAACTTTGGAAATATGCAAAGAAAAAAATATCGATAGTTTGAGCCTATTTCGCGGGCCTTGAGTCCTTAAACAGATTATGTTGGGCTGTCTGGTACCCCGCTGGTAACGGATTAAACTTTCGCCTGACTGTGTATTGTGAGGCGTTAATGACTGCACGATTGTCTATTGTGTCCTAATTGAATTTTCAGTATGGTAAATCCGTCCTCTATACAGGAGCACTTCCAGGCTGGAGTACACAATCAGTTGAAATCACTTTAATTCACGTTAAAAACAGAAATAAAAATGAAAAGAAATAAAAAGAAAAATGAAAGAAAAAATGAAAAGTGTGGAGATGAGAGTCGCCAGCTATTAGAGGATCTTCCACTTTTCGGATCATCTGTGGTAATATTAAGATTCCAGTTCATTCATAAGTCTTTAACAGTTCATTTGGCGGTGAGGCTTCACGTGCATCAAACGAGGAAAACTCCTTTTTACATGTGGGAGACAGCTAGATCCCTCAATCATCCGGGCCGGGTTTAGTGAGAAGGCTGCCAGCTTATCAAAGTTTCCAGTGTGGTTGGTAGCTAGTGTACCACACTCCAGACATAGCATTGAAGCAAGTTGCAGCAGGTATTTTATTCGGATCTCATTGAGTGCGGAACAGGTCATGAGAAATGAGTAAGGTTTTCCTCTCCCTGGCTGCAGAGTGGGCACAGGGCTTTCATTGCATCTTGCTGAACGACAGCTCGGTTGGCTTGTAGTGTATAACATCCGATTAGGAGTCTCAATCGTATTACTAAAGATCTAATTACAGGTGTCTAGTCCGTCATTCATAATTCAGCCGTCGTCCATTAAAGAATATCCGCGTCCATAATCCAAATTACAACACATATAAGGGAAGTGGGTAGAGGTGCCGACATACTGACAGAGCCACATGACTTCACAGTATAGTCTTCCGGTTAACCTATTCTGAAGCACATACCAAGAATCTAACGATTCGTGATATGTGTTGTATGTCAGGTACGCTTTTATTGTACCTGTTCATGTGGCAACTTGGATGATATGACCACACCGCCCCTAGCACCGGCATAAGCGGTATTAGATACAAATCTAGAGAACTATGATGGAAATGCTCTGACAACTCGTATATTGGTAATTGGTTAACTGTTTCGCTGTGACAACCTATTCCATATTCCATATAACAGTATTAGCACCAAATTCAAAAAGACAAGCATAGTATACATAAACATAGGCTAGTTTCCTGCAAGAGAGAAGCGGTCAACAGTTTTCAATGATGCCGACAAGACATCATGATGTTTCAAAAATATAAAATCCGTATCGTTGATCAGTATTCTTAATCCATAATAATCGTAGTACTGTTCGACTAATCGACTGCTCATATGAGCAGCATGGGGATCTTGAAGTACATGGGTTCATAGGCCCTTAGCCCCGGGTTAAGCGGAATTAGACACAAGTTACGAAACCTAACGCCGTAAATCTTGCACGCTACGCTCGTATTTTGCTATCATCATGCGATATGTATCGCCAAATTTGAGAAACTTTGAGTGGAGGCGCTTGGTGGAATAGCCCTGTTTTATAAGTTTCTGCAACAATGTTTTGTGACGTTGATTAAAATCGTCACATTTAACACAGGATCTAGCAAATGCTACTAGGCGAGATATGTATACGCCATATGCAGGTCTCACTGGAATATTACTATCCAGAAAGGGATAGTTTACGATGTCGAAATTGTAATCATCTCTTTTGTCATAAAGTCGACGAGAGAGAATGCCCGCTTCATTTTTTATAGAGATATAGATCTAAGTATGATGTGCATGTAGGGCTATCTGTAGTTTCCTTCAAATCCAGTGAAGGTGGATATATATCATTCACTTCATGTCTACAGCATTGGATGAAACGGAGCGAACAGTAGGGTGTGGAACAAACACTTCAAGCACATATTTCACGAGAATTATGGGCCGTAACGACGGGTAGAGTTTTCCTCTTGCTAGGAGGGCTTCCGCCAGTATGCCATGACAGCTTTCGTGGTTGATTTCTCCCAAGCGGGTTTACTTGGGGTGTTTTCTATGTGATAATGAATCGATGGCAAGTGGTATAGAGCTAGGACTTTCCGAACCGCGGAGAACCAGCTCTTACAGTTGACGCCTTTCATAGCGGTTTGTCGGACGTAGATTTCTTGTAAGGTAGAATTTCCGCCAGAACAGATGTTTCGAAGCGGCGACAACATGCGCAGATGTATCTGTGCCTCTACTGGAAGGGCACCAAAGAGGATATATACGGCGGGTTGAGGAACTCGATCCGGGACAGACAGAATTTGCTTCAATACTTTTCTGTGGAAAGATTCCATCAGTTGTATGTCTGTCTGGTCCAGAAGGAGTGTTTCGACACCATGTAACAAGATGGGGAGAACATATGTCTCTAGCAGGTGAAATGAGGTGACTGAATTAAGGCCGTTGATCCCATGTATCCATGAGCCCATCATTGAATACATGACTCTCCTGGCTTTCTCGAGCTGTCTCGATGAAGGCCCAGATGAACCGCTGAGCTGGAGATTGGCATATCAGCGTTGTCTAGGGAAAACTCAAAACATGGACTACTGTCACTAGTCAGGATCACGCTCTTTGTGGGCTGCAGGTCATAGAAGTTGTATTTGCTGTAGTTTACAGAGATACCCATCAGACTTTGTAGGTTATAGTCCTTGTTGGCATTTAAACAGATGTCGTCTACACAGGTTGGAGCTGCACAGCTGATGCAACCGATGCGTGCACCGTAGCCAGAAAGGGTGAGCCGATCGATGAGGTCGTTAATATACACCTTGTTAAGATCAATTGAAAGCACACCGCCTTGACGAACATCTTGTTGTATGTTCACAGAATCTGAGAGAGAATCATCTCGTTTTACTTGAGTGTTCGCCTTCTTGTGCAAATCAGAGATGAGAAGCCACATGGAGAACTCGATGCCGGATAGGTAAAGCTTCCTTAGTAGGCACGAGTGATTGTGTCCCAGTGAGCATTCTTATTGATAGCAACAGTAACTGAAATCTCCTCAGAACAAAGGTGGCTGACTTTCTTTTTGGACTTTTGTGCAGTTTGGGTGGATGTTTCTAATGCCGATTCTGTTAAAGTATCACAAAGCTTTGAGTAGACTCTACTAATGTCGAACTGGGATGTCATCTCGAGATTATAGTCTTCGAGGGTTAGCTAGAGGAGAGTCTGGTATTCAAGTTGAGTGACTTTGTCTCAAGAAACACGAGGAAGAAATTTAAGGTTCTCATTCTTGGTGCCATCCTCACTGACATGAAGATCGACAGGTTGAGTTTCACAGTAATAGGATGATGGTCTGAGCTGTTAGCATACACTTTGTCATTTTATCTGGGCCTGACCGAGGCAAGTTTGAAATAGGAAATAGTCTATGGTTGAATGGTCTTTTCCATTTGGATGTTCAAAGCTTGGTCCAGAGGTGGTATATGATAAGTTCAATTCTTCCAGAAAATGTCTGATTTCAGCCTTTCGTTTTGAGGCCGTATCAATTATCAGGTCACAGTTGAAATCGCCGGTTATTATTTGCGTTGACGCAAACTTGGAGTTCAGTTCAAACTGTTGATCCATGACATCCTGAAATGCTTCATCAGAGGCAGTACCATTACGGTTCGGCATGTAAATGGACACAATCAGCACAGGAGTGGGGGAGATATTCATGGTAATGGCCTGGATTCTGCAATTGCCGTCTTTAATGGGGACAACGAGGTGGCCAAGACTTTTTCCCCAACATATGCTACACCACCATATCCACGTGGTCTGTGTGATGCGGGTGTCTACGTCAACTACAGATTTCATATCACTTGAGAAGTGATGGTGAAAGTTTTTCAGGAATTCACGCTGGAAATTGAATAGCCAGTGCTCTTGGAGTCAGATTAAATCACAGCATTTTAAGTAGTACGTGGAGTACAGCTTCCCCATTTTTGATTACGTTCTTGCAGTTGAAGGTCACGATATTCAAATTTGGAATATATGTAGGGCCAGAAGGATTTGTCGGGGTTGTTGGTAGGTGTTGTGAACCTCTCATCGCTATGTCGGAAGCGGTCGAGATGGGCCCACCTCTAAAGATTTTAACCAGAGGAGTTCTGGGTACTGGATGAAGTCTGGGAGTGGATCGATTGAACTACTGCAGGAGAACCATCGTCTAACTCATCCAGAATCTGTGGCACATCTGAGCCAGAGTTGGAATAATTGGTGGAACTGGATTGCTTGTTTGTTGCAGACCCTTCGTCCTGAAGAGTGGGAGGCTGCGGTTCATGTAGTTGAACAGCAGATCGTTTTGGTTTCTGTTAATTGTGCCTGTAGAGTTGGTGGTGGCCGCCTCTTGTCATGCTGGTACCTGGGTTGATGGTGGCAGCGAGTCGGTCTGGTCTATCCTGAGGATATAGGGAGAATGGCAGATTGGGTATTCGTACCTCGTGCTCGGCATACCTGAATATATTGGAGGGGCTGGAAATCCTGGACAGCATATGGTGATTGCAGTGATGTTGGTACTGGAGCATATGGAATTTGAGATGTTCCCGCAAACCTATGAGGAGCATATGTGGGGACCGGGGCGGTCACTGTTGGATAAAACTGCATTAATGAATGGACTTGAGGCATGGAAAGAGGTGGTACAGGTGAGCTGGATTCGGATTCTAGCTGGCTGATGAGTCGCGTCAGATCTTCAGTTTCTAAGTTTTGAATCCGCTGGAATAGGTTGGATAGTTCTATGTTTCGGGATTCATGGTTGATTGGTTGGTTGATTGATTGTTTGAATTTTAACGTCGCACCTAACCTTATGGTCACACGGCGACGATGACCCAAACAAACATACCCTAACAAAACCCTAATCCGAACAAGAACCTAACCAAAACTACAAAAAAAATTGAATTTCGAATTTTGAAAATTAGGCTCTACAGACACTGATCACAATTGGATCCTCAGAGAGCTCAATCTGTTTGGTACTTTAATCTACCTCCTGTGCCAGACAAACATGGTATGGTAAACCATGCTGCCCTAAGCTGAAGGGCGGGAATTCATGGTTAGATGCACGAGGAACAGTATAGTTTGAGGTAGGTGAAGTATCTTGCTTGTCAGCTTCCAAAGTGAGGACTCATTCTCAGAAGTTTGTTGGAATTTTCTAGCTCTTCAATACGAGCCTCTAGTTTTGACTGTGCTGTGAACAGGTCTTGTTTGGTGTCTTTTATACTGGCTTCCTTCTTTTTAATATCAGCTTCAGCTTTCTTTAATTTAGCCTCGCAGGAACGCAAATTGGTTCAATGTTTTCAACAATATGAACTACAGGATCATTTAGCAGTTGAGAGGAGTATGGGACTTTAGTCTGCTCGACCGATCTTTGAGTTGAGGGGACACACTGGACATTTGAAGCCGGAGTTGAGGGGACACACTGTACACATGATGGGCAGGTATATTCATCAATGTTCTCAATTACCACACAGCATGACTAATGAAAGATGGCTAGGCAGATTTTACAGGTAATTGTCAAAGTTCCATTTAAAGACTGGTTACACACCTGGCATGTAATATCAGATCTGTTTGGCAATTGCGAAGGTGACTCTTCATCCAGTATGGCCTGGGCTAAGCTGGCTGAGGGAGCAGGTGTTACAGTTGGAGAAGCCAAGGCTGTTTGTCCAATACATGTGGTCCGTGATAACAAAGTCTTTTGAATGCTTCTACATGTAGCAGAGAAGTTACTAGCAGGAATGTCCTGCGGCATTGAAATATCAGGGTCCGGGCATGTCTGTATTGAACTTGGTTCAGGGGGTAAACTCACAATTGCTACGGAGTTGGCAACATGATCTGGACACTTAAAGGTGGAGTCCTTTTCTCGTGCAAGGTTTATGATGATTTCATTTGACAATTTAGCACATTTGTAGTGAGTCCAGTGCATTCCGGTTTCACAGTACACAGAGCGAGTAACACAGTTTCGGTTACACTTCGAACACAAGCTAGAAGGTTTAGAGTTCATCTGGCTTGGACGATCAACAGTATGTGCAAATTGCATGAGGGCTTCCTGAAATAATGTCGTTCATTCAATTTGGACAAGTTGAGTTGTGCATCGTTGACCCGAATATGGCTAATGACCTCTAAGGTTTCATTAAAATCAGTGTGGAATTCATCCAGAGCTGTGCCATTGATGAAAAGGGTGGATGTTGTATGATATAGATTAATACTGTAACGAGAGCCAGACACCAGGCTGACTATGTAGGTTACTTGTGTCTCAGATGAGCGTTTATCAGTAGTTCTTTTGGTTTTCTCTGTCCCTTCATCTTTTGGGTATTTGCCATAAAGCTTATCTAGGGCTTTCCTAAAGATATAGTACATTGCAGCATCAGCTTCTATGACTATACCCCCGGAATTTTTGGTGATCCTGAGATTTGTTTCTCTGGAGTCTTGCTGACATTCAGTTCAAATTCTGCTTGTATAACACTTGTCTGCTTGGGCCTATGCTGGTAGCCTTTAGTTCTTTGTGGATTTGAAGGTATGATATACCTATAACATTGTCTTTGGCACTGTCAGATGTAGCAGTAATGGATATCGTAATTGTATTTTTGTTCAGTGAATATATTCAGGGATGGAGCGATACCGCACCGTGCTCATGCAGATGTAGGCAGAGTTGTTGTTGTTGTAACTTATGCGAGGGCAGAATCGATCAAGTTCATATTATACAGTTCATGCAGAATAGAAAGACAGAAAAGCAAAAATAAAATAAAATAAATGCAATATAAAAACTTGAAACATAGGCTAGTTTCCTGCATAGGCTAGCTTCCTGCAAGAGAGAAGCGTTCAACAGTTTTCAATGATGCCGGCAAGACATCATGATGTTCCAAAAACATCAAATGCGTATCGCTGATTCGTATTCTTCATCCATATGATATTCGTTGTAAAATCGCCATCTAAGGAATGATGTATCTCAGTCACGCTTTGATTGTGACTGTTCATATGAGCACCATGAGAATCTTGAAGCACATGTGTTCATATGGCGCCTAGCCCCAGGTTAAGCGGAATTAGACGGAAGTTACGAAACGCCATAGATCTTGCACGCTACGCTCGTATTTTGTTGTCAGCATGCGATATATATCGCCATAGTTGAGAAACTTTGAGTGGAGACGCTTGGTGGTATAGCCCTGTTTTATAACTTTCTGCAATAATGTTTTCTGGTGTTGATCAAAATCGTCACATTTAACACATGATCTAGAAAATGTTACTAAACGCGATATGTATACGCCATATGCAGGTCCCACTGGAATATTACTCTCCAGAAAGGGATAGTTTACGATGTCGAAATTGTAATCATCTCTTTTGTCATAAAGTCGACGAGAGAGAAGGCCCGCTTCATTTTTTATAGAGATATAGGTCTAAATATGATGTGCCGGTAAGGCTATCTGTAGTTTCCTTCAAATCCAGTGAAGGTCCTTCACTGCGTCATTAATATAGCGATTATTCACAGCGAGAATGCCACAGACGGACTAGACCTGAAATAGCATATGGATGACGATAATAAGAATAAAACAGCGCCCTGGTTGACAACGCCCCAGGAAGAGAACGTCTGGAAACAATATTTAACCCTAAACAAGATTAGACGTGTTACCCCTGAGATGTCACCGAACGGACGGTTGTTGAATACAGAATATGATCCTTCGACTTTCACGCAATGTAGGACGTACCCTTTCATCCTTTACCCCGATACACACCCCAATCACTGTTACAGGCACAGATTTATGTAGGACACGGCCCACTCCCGAGAGATCTCGACGACACCCATTCGTCGCCCAGTTTTTTTTTCTTTCTGGTTGACTTTGTGCGTATATGCGAGCGGCGATTTGCCAAAAAGGCTCATTTTAGGAGTAAAATACACTCCTTGTACACACGTCCATATCCTATATCATTCGAAAGCTTATTTTATGTACTTTTGATAGACCGGATTTGGTCTTGAAATATATTGCCATAAGGCCAAAAATCCATTCAAATGAACCAATATCGTTTCTTATCCCCACGAAAAAAAGAAAGGGGTGAGTTTGCTTAATTGTTACTAACTTATTTATTTTACACCAGTGCACAGCATTGAGGTAGCAAGTTTTTCTCCGTAAAACGGGAAATCGATCAATAAAAGTTATGTTATGCGATCTAAAATCATGACGTCACTCGGGGTCATCTCCAAATTCCCAATTGAATATTTTCTAAATACACAATTATGATTTCTTTACTAAGTTATACAATGTTATGAAATTGACATAATTGTGTCATGTTATTGCCACCGATACTGTGTATCATTGTCTGAATATTACAGGTTATATAGGGTTTCTCACTGTCAGAGACAATAGAATATGTGAATATTAAGCATCTTACCTAAGAGTCTATTAAGCGCTTACCTAAGATTGTCAAACATCTGACGTCAGCGATACACAATAAAAATGTTTTACGAAGTATTGTGTAAATTTCGATGATTTGTTTTATCTCTTGCTAATTTTAAAGCAATATTAAAGGTTATCTTGATTATCGTTATGGTTCGGGGTTGGGGTCATCTCACAATCACTATTGCAATTTACATGTTTTCCCATAGTATGTTCTTAGTAATCTACCACATTTAATAAGATTTGTGGTATTTGAAACACTTCTTTACATGTTTGGAAATTTCAAAACTATTTGGGGGGTCATTTCTAAATTTCTACACATCCACAGTATGTTCTTTGAAATCTACTTGTAGGGTTTAATACAAAAAAACTGCCAATACAAAAAACTGCCAATAAACACAGTCACTCACTCTCCAGGTATGTTCTGACCCTACAACAGCTTGAGTTTAGGACTTGTACTATAACATCACTATATGTACTCAAGTACCTCAGAGCAGTTGTTTCGGATATTTTGAAGAGTATATCTTCTGTATATCCCAAGCAAAACTCCCATCAAGGAACAAGCCTAATCATCAATATAATTAATATTGATGATATATAATCTTCAATATTATGATCTCGCATATTTGCTACTATATTGTGTTAATTGTCTCAGGGCAGAATTATCGCTTCCAGTGATATTTCTGCTTTAGTACTGTTTAATAGCGCTGTTTCTTCTAATGTATTCCGTAGTTCCATCAGGTCTATATTGAATACGGCTGAGTAATGAATGACGGACTAGACGCTTGTACTCCACAGTTTCAAAGGTCGATAGCATGTTTTTACAGCATAATTACTGGAGTTTTTCAAAGGTGTCGAGACAGAATTCTCTCTTCTGGAATATTGAAATATGTCAATCTCAATTCGAGATTTATCTGCTTTGACATATTTCATGAGTATTCAGCGCTGTTTCTTCGAATGTCATCCGCAGTTATCAAGGTACGCAAGATCAAAATTCTGTTCATTATTATTACTACTTTATAATAGGTGTCAGGACAGAATTCTCGCGTCTGGAGTTGTGTAGGTATTGAAAAATACAAATCTCAATTCAAGATTTTCTGTTTTGACACATTTAATGCGCATGCTGCTTAACAACGCTTTTTCTCAAAGACGAATTGTCCATGAAGACACCCACGTTCCTGGCGTGTTTACGGATTCTATCTACGGCTGGCCAGATGCTCACATGATCTTATTCGTTGTCTTTCGTATAACGATTCGGGCATGATCCGAGACGTACATCAGAATAATACTGCTTATATCCAGACTGTAACACATATTAAAGTAATGAGAATACTCTTTATCAGCCGTGCCTATACGTATTCCTAGCTCCAGCTAAATAGGGACCGCCAGTACAGAAGAGGGACCGCCAGTACAGAAGAGGGACCGCCAGTACAGAAGAGGGACAGCAATAATGACGACTCAGCTTCATTATAAGAAATAGCACTGTTTAAAAATATACATGAAATGTGATGAATCTCGAATTGAGATCGGTATTTGTCAGTACCTACAAAATTAGCGTAAATTCCATCCCGACACCTTTGATAATAACAGGAATAATACTGTCCAGTACTTGGATCTCACGGACCTTGAAAACTGTGGAAGATATCAAAAGAAACAGCTCTGTTAAACAGAGTACACATGAAAAGTGTTCTACAGACAAATCTCGAATTGAGGTTGGTATTTTTTCATACATATACTGAACTCCAGAAGCAAGAATTTTTGATAATAAAACAGTAATAATTCTGTACAGAACTTGGAGCTTTGAAACTGCAGAAGACATTACAGGAAGCAGCGCACACATGAAATGTGTCAAAGCAGAAAAATCTCGAATTGAGATTGGTATTTTCAATACCCACAGAACTCCAGAAGCGAGAATTCCGTCATGACAACTTTGATAATAAAACAGTACTGTACAGAACTTGAGCCTTATGTACATTGAAAATATCTCTAGGAGCGATAATTCTGCCCTAACACCATCCGTAAAACACAGAACAAGCGAGATTATATTGGAGATTATATATAAAAAATATCATAAATTTTAATAGGACAGTTCTAAAATGAAACTCTGACGACAAAAGGCGCGAAACGACGTCATGACTCATGTGACGTCACGTCGAAGTTATGCAGCGAACCATTTCATAACATGCTGTATTATTTTATTCACGGAGTTTCACAGGCAATGATTTGTGTTGCCCATCTAACTCCGAGACAATACCATCTTCGAAGCGGTTTGGATATTTTGCATTTTAAAAGCAACAATGATAATTATTTTCCAGGTTTTGCAGTAGACCCAATGTTAAAGCATTACCCGGTGTCTAACCTTGAGCCATCATCACGTGGACAAAGCCATCGTTTCACGTCTTTCATGGCTAAAGAGTTCTATATCGGGACTGTCCTATTTTGTTTATGATTAGGGTGGCCCCCGATGAAAGATATGCCTGGAATATAAATTACTTAGTGGGTTTAACTAACATACCCAATAGTATACATAGATTACGTACAGTTCTGTATGCGTTACCTCTGAGAGCTTTAAATCTGATAGCCAGAGATATACAGATCTACGTCCTCAGTAAATATAATACTGCCCACAATCACTAAAGTATGTCGAAATATAGCGCATTTTCGGTTGTGTCGTCCGGTGAACATAATCGAAACATCCCAAGATCGGCTTTTCTTGAAACTCAACTACTTAATACTTAAAGGACTGGACATTATTAATTTACCTCGAATCCTGAATGATCCAGAGGTATGCAACGCAGTACCAAACTATTTTAAGTTCATAGAACCACCTTGTATTTCATATAATATACTAAATATATAGCCAACAAAATATCCAATTACTCTAATGCCGTCAAGGAGTTTGACTGGAACTTATACACGTCGGTAGGCTACAGTTGTGATTGTGAATCGTAGAAATTTATCTATACACCATGTTAGCATATTGTGACTGATAACCTTGGCATAGTGAGTGATAAGGACCCAAGAACACTCCTAATGAAAGGAACTAAATATAGAGAGCCGCGAAGAATAAATCTGAAGGCCAACCAGAAGTTAGTCCTGCCTGCATTGGAACAGTACGTGATTCATTGGTCTAAGCGACAAAAAGTTGAACCTACAGTATTCACCGATTGGCTGGACCTCACCAAGAGCAAGATCGTTTAAACAATCCACCATATTGACAGAAGTACCCTTCCCCAAGCAAAACAAGTACTGATAAACCTCAATTCGCAAGAAGTTCTAGCAAATCTCCAGAGTAAATTCGTCATAGTCCCAGCAGACAAAGCTCCAAATAATATAATATTCATATGTAAATATTACTATTAACAGGTGTTGGTTAAAGAATTGAGTGCATATCATCAAAAACGTCTACTTACTCTCAAACTGCATTTACTCTGAAAGATTTATTTAACAATCGCAAACCGTTTCTCAGGGAAAGAGGTATTTGTCTTTCAACCAAACATAACGACATACCAAAAGTATATTGCACTCCCAAAATGCATAGATCACCATACAAAGCTAGATTCATAGCTGGTTCTAGAAGCTGCACCACCAAGCTTCTTTCAACCCTGTTGACGAGGGCCCTTCGGGAAGTAAAACCCATATTGTGTAAGGTATTGCGCCATTATTTCTAAAAACTCTGGCGTTGAATGTATGTGGATATTGAAAAACTCAAAATATCTTACGGAAGAACTTGATGCTAAAGGTCACATACCGTACAGACATGTATCCACATGGGATTTCTCGACTCTCTATACTACAATCCCTCATCAGGGTATTATTGACCGTCTAAGTTCATTAATAGTATCTGTGTTCAAGAAGACTGATCGTAGATATATTAATGTTGGAAGCCATAAAGTATTCTTTAGTTCTACTATATACAGCAGATATCATTCATGAGATGTTTCTTTCTTCATAGTTGGCTGACCTATATCTGTTCTCTTATGAATATGTCTATATGCAGGCGCTTACCAAATCCGATCCATTGAAATTTCGTTCCTTCTCATTCACCAAACGCTATATAGACGATCTTCTCGCTGTATCTTCTCGCTGTGGATAATCGCTATATAAATGACGCAGTGAAAGATATATATCCACCTTCACCGGATTTGAAGGAAACTACAGATAACCCCACAGGCAGATCATATTTAGACCTATATCTCTATAACAATGAAGAGGGCCTTCTCTCTCGTCGACTTTATGACAAAAGAGATGATTACAATTTCGACATAGTAAACTATCCCTTTCTGGAGAGTAATATTCCAGTGGGACCTGCATATGGGGTATGCATATCTCGCCTAGTAGCATTTGCTAGATCCTGTGTTAAATGTGACGATTTTAATCAACGTCACAAAACTTTATCGCAGAAGCTTATAAAACAGGGCTATACCACCAAGCGCCTCCACTCAAAGTTTCTCAAATTTGGCGATACATATCGCATGCTTATAGCAAAATACGAGCATAGCGTGCAAGATCTATGGCGTTACGTTTCGTAACTTGTGTCTAATTCCGCTTAACCCGGGGCTATAATACATACTGCAGGATAATATATATGATTATCTGTTTACAGCTCAATTCATATCCTGTGGCAAATAATTCCTAATGAATCACACGCGCCATAAATTCTAAACTGACCTAAACGGATTCACTTCTCAAAAGGATGCACTGTGTTAAATACAGCTTGTCAGGCAGCTTTTCCATGTTCAACAAGGTTCCCAACAATGCTACATGTAGTCACCTAATGTGTTTGGCTTATATGAAGAATAGGCCCCTCCTGCTTTACTGGTGACGGCCAATCCGTTTTACTTTTATGTGACATAAAACTTTAAAATTTCGACTGGTGTCCTTTCTGTCTGATAGTTTGATTGCATAGTTTACATTATAATTAAAGCGTGTAAATATGATACATTGTGTATCCAATGATTCGCTATAAAATTCCTCTAATCGGATATGTATTTCACAGCAAAGATAACCATGTAGCTTATAGCTATTGTTTTTTTACCTTATTCAATAGTACCAACTCGGCAACAAGATATATTGTAATTAAATGCAGATGTACTCCTTATCTAAATTGAAAATAGAGATATCACATACTGTATAATGTGAACAATAAGTTTCTATGGACAAAATATGTTCGCAGAACTAATTATTATGAACGTGTAAGGGCACCTGATGTCCCGTTAATGATGTACCTGAATATTGACCACAGCCAACAGTCTAAGTTAGACTGCGAGGCCTTCATAAAATGCTGTTTTATCAAACATGTGTTTTACTGATACATTGT
The DNA here is from genome assembly GCA_036873755.1 of Hanleya hanleyi. Classification (NCBI taxonomy): domain Eukaryota; kingdom Metazoa; phylum Mollusca; class Polyplacophora; order Lepidopleurida; family Hanleyidae; genus Hanleya; species Hanleya hanleyi. The sequence continues at coordinate 46,588 of JAVTVY010020467.1, forward strand.
TCTGAATATTTACCGATAGCTGTCTTCTCATTTCCCTGTGTGTGAATATATTTGAGAACTGTACTTAACCACCCGTCGCGCCGCACCTCAATTTCATTGGCTGGTTCGCGATGATGGGTAACGACCTTGCTGGTTACCGTTCGGCGATTGGCTTGTTTGGTCGCTGCTTCATAAAGACATTCCTTTCATATAAAATTATTCAACTCTACGAAATTACTGAGATGTCTTGGTGCATTTTGACATTTAGCAACTTTGTTTTTGTCGAATCTTCTAAGAACGAACGTACTTGACTTCTTGTTAATTTCCATATTATTAATACTATCCGGAGACATTCAATCAAATCCAGTCCCCAATAATGATCATCAATCATCTATTGTCCATCGCATTGTCAAATGTTTGTTCAAAAACTTCACCTTGTTGAAGCTAACCTGGGAAACTACGATATTATTGCTATTAAGGAGAGTCGCCTAACTAGCCTCGTATCCTACAAAACTCATGCTTCCTGGTTACCAAAAGCCTTTTCGGAGAGACCGTCAACAAGCGTATGCATATATGTTACTATTGCTGGCTCTAGAAGACCAGACTTTGAGAGTAATGATTTGGTTAGAAGTGCACGATAGTCCATAAACCTTCAAGTGCGTAATATATAGCCCGCCCAATACTGTAATCGAGAAATGAAATACCCTATCAGACAACATTCAAAATGTTAGTGATTCAAACCGAGGAAAAATATACTATTACTAGGTGACCTTAACGATGACCCTTTTAATGCCGCCAAGCATCACTTGTGCGATATGATCACTTATTTTGGGTTTAACCGATTAGTAACCGAAGCAACTCGCCCAGTCGCTACGTGATTGGCACAATTATATGTAACAAACTTCAACTCATATGCAACAGGGAAGTCCTTGCCCCTTTTGTAGGGATCATACCTCTACTTTCGTTTGTTTGAAATCACGGATCCCCAAACGCGATACCTACATACGTTTAATCTGGAACTAGGATAACGCTGACTGGGACAGGTTTAGAGACCATTTGTCAAATTCAAATTGGAATGATCTGTCGGACGAACACGAGGTTAATATATGGTGTCGGCGAATCACCACTAACATTACTGAAGCTGTTGAAGCATCTATACTCTTTAAATATGTGATTATTATCCCTAATAATATACCCTGGATGACCAAAACGCTCAAACACGAGATGAGAGTAAGAGATAAATTATTGAAACTCCAGAATAACCAAACTAATCCATTCAGTGATGTAGCAGAATTTAAGAGGCAGAGGAATAATGCTAGTGAGCTCGATCTGGTATTTATGGCTCAAAAGACTGGTGGAAACTAAGTCAATCTTTTCTTAACACAATAGTAAGTCAAATCTTAATGACTCCCACCTCCCTCTGAGGAAAACCGACAACTCGTTTGCTTATGACTATCATGAGAAATCTGACATTCTGAACACTTATTTCTCAAGCATAAGTAATATATTCGACCGGACCGAATTAGCCCGAAATGTTTGTTTGAATCTAGAATTGTTTTATCACCTTTATTCGCTCGCCTTTTTAACCATTCGTTGAGAACCTCGATATTCCCCACAGACTGGAAGGTAGCTAATGTTACGCCAGTCTTTGAAAGAGGGAGGCCCGTGCCTACCATCAAATTATCGTCTAATATCTTTATTTAGCTGTCTGAGTAAGGTAATAGAGAGAGCCTTTAAGTACCTGTATAATTACATCAGAAACGACATAACGCCGAATCAGTCTGGCTTTCTTCCCTTTAACTCGACAGCTATCCAGCTATTAGATATTTACTTCCAAATAACAAGAGCATTAGATGAACTAAAAGAGATTTTATTTTTATTTATTTTTATATATCGAAAGCATTTGACAGAGTTTGGCATCGTGGATTATTGCGTAAATTGCTAGAATTTGGTATAACAGGCATCCTCCTTAAGTGGTTTGGAGATTATCTAAAAAAAAACTCTGTCAGCGTGTTGTTTTGCAAAGCAAAATCTCTCTACATCTCGGTGTTGGGGTCCCACAGGGCTCTGTCCTCGGATCTCTCTTGTTTTTGCTATCTATTAATGACCTACCTTGTAATATCTTGTATAATATTCGCCTATTTGCCGAAGATAGCTGCCTCTACATTCTTTCCGACAACTTAAATAATCAACTTCTGTCCATCAACCATGACTTAAAAGTAATCTCGCAGTAGGATCGAACATGGCTTATCAAATTTGATACCGCTCACTTGTTCCTCTTCGTCAGATTCCCACCTCAATCCCGATTATTTTTGAAAACTCTTCCTTAGGTCCATCTCAAAATCATAAACATTTTGGTGTAACATTCAACGACACAGGTAATTGGAACGATCATATTGATGATATAATCCGTAAAGCGCAAATTAAACTTAAACGGCTTGAAATATGTGTTAGACAGGAAATCCCTCGAAACTACGTGTAAGAGCTTCATTCGGCCACGCTCGGAACACGCAGACGTCACTCGACTAACACAGTCCGTGAGTGGAATACTCTTCCTCGTTCTATTAGAACTTGTCAACAGGTTTTGCTTTTACACACGAACTACGAAATTTGTCACTGCTGGCTAAGCAATGGTATTATTTAAGTTCCCGAAAAGAACATATTTTTCTAAGTCTACTTAGAAATGGATATAGCAACTTGAAAAGGCACTTGTTTGATAATTTTTATTAGAAAATTCACAATGTAATTGCGGTCACTGTGACGTAACTATTACACATTTTTTGTTTCATTGTCCATCATTTACAACTCAAAGAGCCGATCTATGAAATAATCTTTCGACCATCTACAATCTTAATCTACCAACAGCAGAACACTTTTATTTGGTGACCTCGACAAATATCTAATATATCAATTCAAAAACATATTGGAAATGGGAATTATATAACAAACACAAAAAGATTTCATTTACTATTTTAAAATACCTTCAAATCTAAGCGACTATAGCACACCCTAACATTGTGACATCCTGAGCTTCTCTAAATATTACAGAGACCGTCCAAACTAACACATAAATGGCAATCAATAATTTAATGTAAATATTATTGTTTATGTAGAATCATTAATTATTTATTTTTCAGAAGCCTACTGGCATACTCTCTTTATATTTTTTATTGGACTGTGTTTTCTGTAAATTGTCTGATATATTTCATTGTATTTGAGAGACGCGTTATAAGCTTGTCGTACTGCGCTCCCATCACTTTGGTGTGAAATAAATATTGGACTGTGTTTTCTGTAAATTGTCTGATATATTTCATTGTATTTGAGAGACGCGTTATAAGCTTGTCGTACTGCGCTCCCATCACTTTGGTGTGAAATAAATATATTAAAGCCAGCGGATTCACTTCACTTCTATTTTTTGGGACAGCTCTGTGTGCATGAGAAGGAGAAATAAGACAAAAGAAAGAACCACGTGATCCGTCAAAAAAAGAGCTGTTACACCTTATGTGCTCTCTATGAACTCAATGACTGATATAGTCAAATTTGTATATAACTATTTTTTACATTTTTACTTCTGTTAATTGTTTTAAACCATAGTGCTAGTAAAATCATGAATTGTTAAAAAAGAAATGTATAATGAAATATGAATGTAGCGTCCTGCTGATGGGTCGCGAAATCCGTATGCGAAGAGGCCCTAAAACTACAATTTCAATCAATTTCACTTCACTTCCCCTGATAAAGCAGATATCCGCTATCTGCAATTACTAAACTCAGATAGTACAGTTTCGACCACAATGGCTGGTGCATTGGTAAAAAAATTTATTCGAAAACTTTGGAAGAACAATGTAGTTCTGGTGAATCAGATTGATTCTCGAGTATTTCTTTCGACGGTTCGTCAATCAGATTCTCGAGTATTTCTTTCGACGGTTCGTCAATCAGATTCTCGAGTATTTCTTTCGACGGTTCGTCAATCAGATTCTCGAGTATTTCTTTCGACGGTTCGTCAATCAGATTCTCGAGTATTTCTGTCGACGATTCGTCAATCAGATTCTCGAGTATTTCTTTCGACGGTTCGTCAATCTACGATCACCTCTTTTCTTGAGCTTTAGCCGACAATCTACCTCTATTGGAATTCGAATAATGGATCATTTCAGACGAACTATTATTAAAATTAAATTCAAATTCTTGGAAACGTCAATGCGAATGAAAAGCGATTTCTTCTCCAAGAAACTATCGATGGATTTTTTTTCGAATTTAAAAAATGCATGCCACTACAAAGTCACTTTTTGTCACGCAGCAGCATGGTATTGCTACGTACAAGGTTTTGTTGCAAAGAAATCGGGCTATTTTCATTTTTTATTTTAGAAACTCGGCTTTCAATCGCTTCATATGTATTGTGTGAACACCCCTTGCCGCAAATAAACGATACAACGCCTCCAACACGTGTCCCATGAATTTGAAATATAATCAGCTTGGATGATGAGCTATGGTTTTTACATGATAGATTAGAGGAAATTGCACAACATTCGACTCTGAAGTACAGGTGCATTATACTAGTCATCGAACGCTGCCCTAACGCAAAACATAATGTTTCTCCCGTATGCATTCCTTAAACGCGCCCTAGTGGCATTTGTTGAGAGGGAAGATTAGATTATCAGAAGAACTGTATTAAAATTGGCACTTTGAATCGGCCTACTATAATGGCAAATGTCTTTCTTGTTTACGGTTGATTATACATCTTCATGGCACAATACTTCGAGCTTAAACTGTCACACCTCACTCTGGAGAAGAAATTCGGAGCTCGACAACAACAACATACTGAAACCACCGACCAGAGGTCAGACAATTTCAATACGGGGTCGACACGAGACGTCAACGACGACGATGATGGGGTTAGTTTTTAGGTCTGGCCCCTGTCTCCTAATCCCCTGATTCACACACCAGAGATCACACATCCGATCAGCCTCACCGTATATGTATGTCAAGGGGCGTTCACATTATTCTCCTAAAGCAATCTGGAGCTGCTTTGGAGAGAGAATGAGACAATTTCTTCATTTATGGGATACAAATTGGAGCGATATGCAAAAACCTTGCAACAAGTATTCCGTGACGTTTTTACGCCAATAATTGGAGCCCAAGACAGAAAGCCAGCATAGCAAGGAGCGTTATATGACTACGATGCGGTCGCAAACATTTCTTAATTCCAAATGGTTACCAGTGTCACTTTCTCAGAATAAAATATTGCTTTTCATTCGCATTGCCTTCCCAGAAATTTGCGTAGATCAATAAAATTTCGTTTGAAATGGTCCATCATTCGAATTCCAATACAGGTAGATTGTGGAACAAAGTTCACGTAACCAAGTAATCATTCGGAGATCACAGAACCGTCGAATAAAATACTCAATAATCAATCGGTTTAGCACACCGCTCTGTCAAAGTTTCGAATTTTTACCAATGCACCAACCATTGTGGCCGAGAATGTATAAATGAAGCCACTCTATTGTTATACGTTCATACTACATAGACTAACACTACTACCCCCGATTTCTATTCTTATTCAAGCACGTTCTGCTGGAACATTGAGAAGGATTACAATACGGACCAATACCGAATGTTGATTCACAACTCGCACCGTGCGCCATACTAATAAAACAAGCGTCTTATCAATATTCCTAACCATACATGAGATTTCTGCCGTTTATACTGGTATATTTTCGTCAAATCGAAGAGATTGTAATGAACAAAAAGCGAAATTTCTTAAACATAACCTGACATGATTACTCTAACAGGTTAAAGCACCGTTCAGCCGTTCTTACAATCTCATAAATTGTTCAGATCAGTAAAGGTTAAATAAAGATTATGAATACCTATTCAGTTGCGCCGCGAGAACTAAACAGAACACACTTATTTCGTTTCTGCTTCAATTATTGTTTATTTATTCATTTCGTTTTAATCTTGGGTTTGTCTGGGTTGTCCACTGCTTGTAACTAGTCTTTTTCGTCAATTTCGTTGAAGTTTTTCCCCTCATCCAGTAATGGAAAATAACTGGATGAGGGGAAGACAATGAGCGAGACAATTTCTATGATACATTCAACATCGCCCAGTCAGAATAGCACAATTCATTGATAAAATATGTAAGACATACTAAATATATTAATAAACAGTAGAATATTCATGTAAAATGTTAAGATCACATAACCGTTACTGAAACAAAACATTGATCGAATACAACAGTCAGAAGGAATGGGTCCACGTTAAACTTCAACATGATTATGGAAAGCTTATATATAAATTTCTTCACCCAACGTATGTATATGTCGTTGTAGAAGCTTGCAGTCCTCGATTAACGAGAGCGTCTGCCAACGCCAATGCCGCCTCAAGTTATTTTGAAACAGCCTTCCATTGGCTGGGTTGATCACCTCATCTCGAAGTATAGCACGACCACGCTGAGCCAGTTGTCCTGTACAGTACATGTAGGTTTGGAGATTTAATTGAACTGTAATCCGGCTAAGGGATTCTTACATTTCATTCCACTGGGTGGTGTGTGACTTTCTTGGTGTTAATAGCTCAAACGTGAATTCGATGATCTGATACTTTTTTTCTAAGAAACAATTTGTATATATCGAATGTCCATTCATGTGGAATTTGGGAATTCTCACATTGACTTCTTAAAGATAGAAACGTTATTAAGCAGCGAATCATAATTATAAATTTTAGTTTAGGTATACATTCGAAATCCAACAGGCCCAGAAGAAGGCCCACTAACTGGATCGATAACAGGTATATATATTTATAACAGTAACATAAAACATATGGACAATATAAAACCTAAATAATACACAAGGCTATGGACCTAAAATCTGTCCAGATAATATGCATTGAGTAAAATATGGAAACATAAGTTGCTGTTTTAACCAAATCAACTTATATTATTGAAGGTTTATACTCTTGAGCACATACATGTATTTAAAGGCAGTGCTTTTCTAAAGTTATCCCAGATAAACACTGTTTAGCTTTAATAAACCTCTGTGTCCGTGCCTAATTCACACATACATACATACATACAAACAACGAACTCCAGTCCAAATTAAAGAAAGGGCCATTTGACTTGAGAGCTGTTATTGCCTACACCAACAATAAGAGCCTATACCTGACATCCTGGTGAGTACTAAGTTACATTCAGTATCTACATAAGCAGTGGGAATTATCTTGTAACTGACATGAGATTAACTTATAGCCGCAGTCACCTCCTCCCCCACTTCCCACCTCAGAGCTACTTACATATGAGGTTTCATATAGCATAAACAATGTGCTTCAATTTGTAAACAAAGATATGTATGTTACTCAAAAGAGTTGGAGAGAGAGAGAGAGAGAGAGAGAGAGAATTTCAGCTATACGGCGACGATCAAACAACATACATACATAAATTTAAAACAGAAAACTTACGAACGTTTATCCTATAAAGCGGGACTCTAATAGGTAAATTAGTTCGAAGTGGTCGAGGAGGGCAGTTAAAATATAATTTCTCGATAAGGTAAGTATTCCAGATTAATATTACTACTAAGCAACAGAAATTCACCATGCCCAATATCCCAGAGGAAAATTATAAGTTATCGTCGCGCTTCAATTCTTTCGTTTCTGAGTCTGAAAAATACGGTATAGATAGAGTGTACAAGCGAGCAGATGGTAGCAGCTACGGTTATACAGAGAAACAATACAAACGTCATGAGAAAACAGGTATTACCGCGACAAAATATATCACTTTGATACTCTTGCAATTTAGTATCGTCATACAGGATTTTCACTATGGGCTGTATAATTATAACTAGTGCAGTCTACTGTACAAAACAATCCTGTAATCAGAGTAAGACGTTGACTGCCACATTTATCCGAAAGCATCATAATGGGTAGCAAATACCCCCGCTAATAGCTATCCCGCATAGAACAGTCACAACGTTCACTGTGATTTAGTTCAAACTGATAATCCCGTTAACCACTGGAGTCATGAAAGACATGTAGCAAATAAAAATAATGTAATATCCGCATGCTGCCGAACGACATAAATCGTATATAGCGCCAAACCATATCATAAGGGCAACTAATGATACCGTTATTACATAAAAAAAACTAGGTTCAGCGGTTGTTCCAGGTCCATAGACTCTGCCATTATTGTCACATTATTGAACACTATAAATGTTCAGCTGCGAACCATTACAGAAGGCCAGAGCAACATATGGAAGTATGCGGATTGGAATATGTCTGTCAGAGACGAAGCATTGCTGTTGGTAATTTCACTCACAGTTTCGTTCATTGTGTTCATGGAACTACTGCTTGTCGAGGATTCTAACAATGCAATCTGGTCTTCCGTATTTTCATCTGCATAGGGTGTATGAAAAAAGAAACAGATGGGATGCGCTATGAAAGCAATGACGAATATTGGCAAGAAAAAAGACTGGAGATCTTGTTTTTCTTGGGAAAAAATCTGGTAGAGGTAGGAAAGAAAAATTTCCCCCGCTCCACCTGCTGCAAGGTACAATCCTGTAACTTTCCCGGCATTCTTCGAGTCGAAATTATCAACCCCAATCGACAGAAGGGTATAGAGCGCCATATCGTTCTATGAAGCTGAAGTAGAAATAAGACAAATTATATTATGACACAAGATGATTTGAGCAATGAACTGTGCATATATAATACAGCTCATCTTTTCAAATCTGAAATTAATAATGCCAAACTCGCTAAACTTACACACATGTGTGAAGTTGGGCCGTGGTTCGCAGTTCGTTATTCGAGGGGACCAGTCATTATTTCTTCAGATATGGAGAAAAACATCTGTAAATTTGTTATTTACATTTGTAAATTGTACTTTGAATTCGAAACTCTGCAAGAGAGCAAGTCATGCTCTATCTATTTGCATATTCATATCCCAAACCCGACACCAGGGGGCGCGGCTAGGGGCGCGACTATGAATCGCTGGCTACACGAATAACGGTCTGGCCTGTCTGAATAGCGGCCTAGCTTGCTAGAGCCAATAATATAAACACTTCGAACTTGTTATGGACATATTGAGAGAGTATGGCTACAAGTTGGATTACAAGCGTCTAATCCGTCATTCATAAAATTCAGCCGTCGTCCATTAAAGAATATCCGCGTCCATAATCCAAAGACCTATTCCAAATAACAGTATTAGCACCAAATTCAAGAAGACAATCATAGTATACACAAACATAGGCTAGTTTCCTGCAAGAGAGAAGCGGTCAACAGTTTTCAATGATGCCGACAAGACATCATGATGTTCCAAAAATATAAAATCCATATCGCTGATCAGTATTCTTAATCCATAATAATCGTTGTAAAATCGATTCTTCAGTTCCTATATCGAACGCCAGGTGGCGCTTCTACGAATGACCATTTGCAGTTCGGTCTGAATAGCGGTCTGGTCAATTTGAATAGCGGTCTAGCTGGACAGAACCAATAATATAAACACTTCGAACAAGTAAATAGGCATATTGAGAGAGTATGTTATGGCTTACAAGAAGGAGTCTTCAGCCCCCACATCGGGCGTCAGGTGGCGTCATATGGATGGCCGTTTATATGTCGGTCTGAATGGCGGTCTAGCCTACCTGAATAGAGGTCTAGTTTGCCAGAGCCAATAATATAAACACTTTGAACTTGTAAATAGGCGTATTGAGAGAGTATGTCATTGGCTACAAGATGGAGTCATCAGTTCCTATATCAAGCGCAAGGTGGCGAACTTATGAATGATCGTTTACAGTTCGGTCTGAATAGCTGTCTGGTCTGTCTCAATAGCGGTCAAGCTGGACAGAACCAATTATATAAACACTTAGAACAAGTAAATAGGCATACTGAGAGAGTATGTTATGGCTTACAAGAAGGAGCCTTCGGTTCCCATATCAGGCGCCAGGTGGCGTCATATGGATGGCCGTTTACAGTTCGATCTGAATAGCGGTCTGGCCTATCTGAATAGCGGTCTAGCTTGCCAGAGCCAATAATATAAACTCCCAATAATATAAACCCTTCGAGCTTGTAAATAGGTATATCGAGAATGTCATGAGCTACAAGAAGGAAACTTCAGCTCCTATATCGGGCGCCAGGGTGCATTCCTAGGAGGTGCATTGCTATGAATCACTGGCTACCCGAATAGCGGTCTGGCCTATCTGCACCGCGGTCTAGCTCGCCATTAGTATAAAAATAATAATAATATAAAAACTTCGAACTTGTCAATACGATGGTTCAGAGAGTATGCCATGAGCTACAGGACGGAGTCTTCAGTACCTTACTACGAATGACCGTTTTCATGTCTGTCTGAATAGCGGTCTGGCCTATCTCAATAGCGGTCTAGCTTGCCAGAACCAATAATATAAACACTTCAAACTTGTAAATAGGAAAATTGAAAGAGTGTGTCATCGGCTACAGGAATGAGTCTTCAGTTCCTATATCGGGCACCAGAATGGCCGTTTACATCTCGGTCTGAATAGCGGTCTGGCCTATCTGAATAGCGGTCTAGCTGGCCAGAACCGATAATATAAACACTTCGAACTTGTAAATAGGCATATTGAGAGAGTATATTATGGGCTACAAGAAGGCGTCTTCAGTTCCTATATCGGGCGCCAGATGGCCCTACTTGGAATGGCAGTTTATGTGTCGATCTGAATAGCGCTCTGGCCTATCTGATTAGCCGTGTAGCTTGCCAGAACCAATAATATTAACGCGTCGAACTTGTAAATAGGCATATTGAGAGAGTATGTGACGGGTTACAAGAAGGAGCCGTCAATTCCTATATCGGGCGCCAGGTGGCGCTATTATGAATGGCCGTTTACATTTCGGTCTGAATAGCGGTCTGGCCTATCTGAATAGCGGTCTAGCTTGTCAGAGCCAATAATATAAACACTTCGAACCTGTAAATAGGCATGTTGAGAAAGTATGTCATAGTCTACAAGATGGAGTCTTCAGCTCCTATATCGGGCGCCATGGGGGCCTTGCTATGAATCACGGGCTACCCCCAATAGCGGTCATTCCTGTCTGAATATCGGCCAGCTCGCCAGAGACAATAATATATAAACACTTTGAACTTGTACATAGGACTGTTCAGAGACTATGTAATGAGCTACAAGATGGAGTCTTCAGTTCCTATATCGGGCGCCAGGTGGTGCTACTGTGAATGCCCGTTTACATGACGATCTGAATAGTGCTCTGGCCTATCTATAGCTGGCCAGAACCAATAATATGAACACTTCGAACTTAAAAATAAGCATACTGAGAGAGTATATCATGGGCTATAAAAAGTCTTCAGTTCATATATCGGGCGCCAGGTGGCGCTACTCTGAATGACCGTAGAAATGTCGGTCTGAATAGCGGTCTGGCCTATCTGAATAGCGGTCTACCTCCCTAGAGACAATAATATAAACACTTCGAACTTGTAAATACATGTAGAACTGTTCAGAGAGTACGTCATGAGCTACAAGATGGAGTCTCCATCTCCTATATCGAGCGCCAGAGTGCACTACTAGGTATGGCGTTTACATGTCGGTCTCAATAGCGGTTTGACATATCTCAATAGCGCTCTAGCTTGACAGAGCCAATAATATAAACGCTTCGAACTTGTAAATAGGCATAGTACATCATGGGCTACAAGTTTGAATCTTCAGCTCATATCAGGCGCCACGTGGCGCGGCTGCGAATGTTCGTTTACAAGGCGGTCTGAACAGCGGTCTGGCCTATCTGATTGGCGGTCTAGCTTACCAGAACCAATAATATAAACACTTCGAAAGTATGCCATGTGCTATTATTACAATTTATTACATGTCCATTGGGATTGTGATTCCCTTACATTCGCCCATAGGTGGCATTACTTGAGAAGTCATTCCCAAGCATTTAGTATCGGTGCTCAATTTTAACATTCATTAAAGTAATTAGCGAGATGATTATGCTCACTCCAGATACCATGTACTCTTTCCGCTTTTCCCGACCGTATCTTCGCAGTTGCCTAGAAGCATTTATTATCGAGTACTTTGCTCTTCTTGAACTCACTCGTCTTTCACGCGGAAGAGATATCAACGTTGTATCAAGTTAGTAAAAAGCGTAATGATCTAAATCGTAACATGACTCTTCCCAAAGCCTAGCATTTTTGCTTGCGTATGTATAGCCTCATTTTTCCAAATTACAAATCAATTTTCCAAGTGAGAGAAAAAGTCCCGATCTACTTAACTGAAAGGATTTTACATTGTTCGCAGGCCAGCCTGAACAGATCGATGGAGAACTTCCTAATTTGGGTCGGCAGCATGCTCCTGTGATAAGCACAGAAGAACTCCCTGATTTGAAAGAAGAGAGAAAACGCAGGATAATAATCCTTTTAATGATTTTGTTCTGATAAAGGAGTCGGGATTCGGTAACACATTTCAAAATTATCCCAGTGCTGATAACTCTGATTCTGATGGTTGAAAGTCACCAGAAGAAGAAAGTAGACGAGCTGATGAATCAGATATTGGCAATGTCGATACCTCTGGTGGCATCTCAGACGAGGACGGAATCCGAAAATGTTCTATATTTACATATATTCGCGAGTCGACGCAGAAAGAGATGAAACTGATCATTTCGTAATTTCACCGGGAGGCTGGCGTAATATCAAACCATCACAGGAACAACGCGATCGTTCGGAGGGAGCTTGGGCAAAATTGATGAGCAGAATACTCGAGTCCTCAGTTCCAGAGTGTCATCTTGTTTATAAGCGTAACCAAGTCAAGTGGCTTAACAGCTGCAGGAGAAACTCTGTTTTCTAGCGAGGACAAGCACATTGTCGAAGAGCTTCGTGTACCGTATCAATAAATCTGAATATTGATGAGGAACCCTCCACCGGACAACCGGTGTCTGTGAATGCTCATCACAGAGTCATTCCGACAAACGAGGAAAAGTCCATCTACCAGCAAGTACGAGCAGAAAACAGAAGAAAAAAAATTCTCCGAAGCAAGGTCGTTTGGAGTTATGAATTGTATTTACAATAAATTGGCAGATACACCAGAAGAGCAACTCCAAGACGGGAACATGGTAGAGGTCTTCAAGCCCAGTATATTGAGACAGGCCGTGTCGGAGAGCAAGGCGAAAGTGCGTCTTCACAGTGACATACTACAAGTGTTACTGTTACTCGAAAGGGTATACCAGGACAACGACGATGCTCTATGTGCTGAATATTCTGGTTTTATTCAATGTCTGGGAATAGATCCACTCGTTGTAATAATGTTCTACGCTGTACAATTAAGCTAGTGACTGCGTTATTTCAGGATTCAATCTGTGAGTTGTATCTTGCTGCGATGGAAAAGTTCATACGGCATATTCTACAGCAGAAAAGGCCCTTGCTATATTGTAGCCAAGCCAAATGAGACCCCTCTGGTATCTATCTGTGACAAGATTTCCGCAAGTCATACGATACCGATCATTACCCTTTTTCTGATGTATTTCAAGAGGGCAGTTCTGTGTAAGACTCCCGAATTTCGACCTACACGAATTGAAATGGATTGAAGCTGGGCCTTGATCCAGGGAGCCCAATATTCAACCAGATGGAACTCAAGACTTAGCCAATCGTTGCTTGTAAGGTGTGCAATCAGACGTACGAACACATCCGCCTTACTGTTGTGCACTTGTGCATGGCGCATATGACGAAAACTGCCAGTGTCTCCTTTCACAAAGTCAACAAGAAAGACAAGCAACTCCACAAATTCCTGATGCAGTGCTTTGTGATTCTGTCAAACGAGACCGAAATAATTCAAGCGAACGGGGACTCCCGCATCATTTCCACAGTACTATTGTCGGAAACCTGTCACCCATTGCAGCAACGTTCCATTGAATAAATAGAACTTCGGTTCAAAAAGTGTGGCAGCCAACCTAAAATTCATGACGAAATGGACGAAGACGACGAATTGGAAAAAAACCAGCACCAGTCAACGAAGTATCGTATGAACAAGCTACCATCAGACAGGCCTCCGCATGGACGACTTTCTTTCAGCAAGCCAGAGAAACAGCAAAGACGGCAGTTGAATTAGACCACACAGGACAAATGTCCGAGAAATAGCGCCCACAAGCGCGTGACATACTCACACGAAAGCTCCTTCGAATTCCCCCTTATGGAGTGGAGTAATGCTAGGATCCTTTGAAAGGTACAAGAAAGGTGGTAATCTTCTGGATTCTCTCGACAGCCTCGAAACTCGAGCATCCAATGCTTCAATCGAGGTTTGGGTTCGAGCAGATAAGTTTGATATTCTACAATCACAGGCCAGGTTGCGACCTGCCGAGCTGATCAGCAAAATGAAACGAAGCATAAATGGTCGCATCGAAGAGGCAAATAATGCAGAAATCAGATTTGTTGAAGTTCACCCAACGAACGACAAAATAGACGAAGCTCTCGATCTGTCAAGAACCGTGGTCCCAAAAGAAACGTCGCAGAAAAAATGCCCACCAACCCCCAAAAACCTGAGAGGAAGAAGAAACCAAATCGCTGTCCAACACGTGCACTCTGGACAATTTTCTAACCATATTGAATGTCATAACATGCGAGCGTCCAGAATGTTTGGAGATTTGTCGCGAATACAATAGGAGACCATCCGCACACTGCTGACATGCCTTACAGTTTCAACAGAAAAGGAGTTCGCGGAGGCCAAACTTGCGTGGGTTTCATTGCGTGAGAAAAATCCGTCCTCACAGCGACACATACATATGTTTGGGAACGAATACGACGTTATCGTGGGATATATTCAGCGTACAACTTTCAAGCAGATGTTCAAATCCCTACAGTCCGCAAGTAGCGAAGAAAACTTGACCATGGCCAATTATCCGTGATTTATTGAAATTGTCACTATATTATATATTAATTGTTTGTTAAATATTTTTTCCCCATTACCCCTATCATTTCGAATGCAAGACAACCAATTAGCTGCTTTATGTGCTGAACTCAGACAAGTTACTGTACATGGTGATTAAAATAACTGTGATAATATATGATGTGTTTCAGTGGGTGAGCCCCTACTAAGTTGCTTATATGTATATAGATGATATAGGTTGATGGAAACAGTATACTTCCAATGTTGAAATACGTTGTCTATAACTACTATCAAACATGAGGGCAATATTTCTGTTGATGTACTAAGATTGATTTCATATTTTGTAGGTTACAGTTTTACTGTGGTGGAGTAAAGAGTCATGTCTGTGCAATACTTTCGGTTCCACTGGTCTTGGTACTGACCGTTGGCGATCTGATTGAGTTAGACCACCTTTCTACGGAAGTAACGGATATGTCTGAGACTATACAAGTGGCCAATCAAGAATATGCTAGCTGGAGTCACCCGTCACAAGTGTGCTCATTTCGTCAGCTGCATTAGATCCAAACGAGGTTGGCTATATTACGACGACCTCAGGAGTAAACTTATACCATTTAGTCCGAATCTCGTGAAACACTGCATTCCACAAAATGTTATCTATTTGCGGATGTAAGGACGAATGCTGTATGGGTATCCTCTACACCGGAATTTTCATCAGAGGCCATCCCAATAACCCATTTGTCAGATCCGCGAACCGGAGATAAATGGTTTCTTATGGAAAACAACATGAACAAAAATTATCAAATGTACAAAAGTCAGTCCATTTTCATTTGTTGCCTACTTTGTAGCTTGTCAAAAATCAGTAGTTGGCTCTGCACGAAGTTTCCTTTTTTGCAGAATTTTAACAAGCTGAAAAAACCCGAAAGCTTCGTAATTGAAGATTGAAACTAGCCCTAGCTTCAACAATTGGTATTTATCCAAGTGAGCTCATATTGCTAGACCGCTATTCAGATAGGCCAGCCCGATATTAAGACCGACATGTTAACGGTCATTCATAGTAGCGCCACGCTGGCCATCGATGTAGGAGCTCAAGATTCCATCTTATAGCCCATGACATACTCTCTCAATATGCCTATTTACAAGTTCGAAGTGTCTATATTAATGACTCTGGTCAGCTAGACCGCTATTCAGATGTAAGGGAAGAGTTATTTCCCTTTGTATATGTCAATATGCATTGTGTCAAAATGTTTATATTTGTATAATATCTATTGTTGCCTATTTAATTCTGATTTATTTGTTTAAGTAATATGTGGAGACTTATGAATTACTCGTTTGTAAGTTGCTGTATGTGATGATAATGTTTTGCTTTATTTAACAATATGATTATTGTAGGAGAAATAGTTCAGTTACCATCAGTTTTGTAAGCCCGGTTTTCATTTATAAGCTTTGAGTTTGAATGGCTCTGGGCTTCCACTGCGAGGATTTTCCGAAGGTATCGTGTTTGCCTGAGAATTCTTATAGCTTTTATTTAGCTTTCGTGGGGGGAGTCCGCCAACTGCCTACTGAACGAAGGTGCCATGTACGCCTGTCAGTTTGACTGTTGGTGTCAATACCAAAAGTAGATTATCTTATAGTAGTTCGGGCAGTAAGTCCTCGTAGTGGAAGTCACCGGACTCGATTATATTATTTTGGCCAGTTCTATTTTGTAATATGTAACTGTGATGTCCACGTAAACTTAGAAATCTATTAAATGTTATTGCATAAACTCCCGACTTGGTGTTCTCATTGACAGATCTTAGTTGTTTCGGTTGCATTGCATACGCCATTTGGAATCTTAACGTACGAACTTGGGTAGATACGGAGGGCAACGAAGTTGTCTCCCGTTACATTTTGGTGCCGTGACCAGGATTCCAAATATGGCGAATGGAATTAGCTATACCGGTATTATTGCGGACACGGACATTGGAGATCTGTCAAGGGGGAAGGGTTAGCCCGGGGGATGAGGAATCCGATGGAATCCCATAATGGGATGGGAGCGAGACCGAAAGTAAAATTTTTAAATCATGATGGTCAGTATAGAAATATCACTAGATGCAGAGATTGCTAGGCTTGAGGGGGTAATTAAAGAATTATCAGCTAGAAAGCGCGGAACTCATACTGGGGCTCCAGTAGGGTTTTCCACGAACACCCTTCTTAAAAATCCTTCTCCACTAAGGACTAGTACACCATATCGGAATGAGGACATTCAGTACACTGGTACATCTGGCCGAACATTAAAAAGGGGTGAAAAAGAGCCTGATAAGTTCGATGGTCAGACGGCTGCCTGGAAAGATTTTATAGTTCATTTCGAGCAGGTCGCTCGATGGAACGGGTGGAATTCATTAGATAAGGCACAACTATCAATGTGTCTCCGTGGGGATGCTCAAAAGTTATTGGGAGACTTGTCAGAAGATTGTTTAGAGACGTGTGACGAGTTAAAGGCAGTGCTTGTGAAACGTTCCGACCCGCAGGAAAGAGAAATAGCTCATCGGTGTGAATTTAGAACACGCAAAAGACGGACAAATGAAACTCCTACTGATTTCGGATACGCATTGCGTCGTTTAGGTTGTTTAGCTTTTCCTGAGACGCCCACTGAGTATAGAGAGATTAACATTCTGGAACAATTCATGACAGGAATAGGAAATGCTCAGATGAAAGAGCATGTGATGTTTAATCACCCCAAATCACTGGATGCAGCGATAGCCCTCGCGATCGAATATGAAACTGTGAAAGGGTTGCAAACCCCTGTTTCAAAACCGAAAGTGTGTACTGAAACCGGCAACCCGGTAGTGTGCTCTATCGGCTCTGTAGTAGAGACACAGGGCGAGACAGATGTAGAGAAAATACAATCCCTAATAGATAAGTTGACAAATTCGATTGAATCTCAGTTCAAGCAATTGGCAGGGGAACTCAGAAAAACAAATCGGTATAAGGGGAATAACTCTGTGGGTAGACGCATGCAGAAGCAATGTTATATCTGTAATCGTTTTGGACATCTTTCTTATCACTGCCCGGATAGGATATTAGCGGAAGCGCAGTCAGAGGAAGTTGTAGGTGCGGGAGGTGATCCTTTAAACTAAAACGGGCTGTGTCTGAGGCCAAAGATGCAGCCCCTTCATGCTCCATAGCAAAGGAAAGGCCGCGTAGTAGTGTTAGTGCAGTTATGCAGTCCCGTCTCTTTGCAAATGTCACGTTTGCGGTAGAGCCGTAGAAATGTTGATAGATACCGGGTCTGCTGTTAGCCTGATGTCGTCCACCCTATATGGTCAAATGGAAAAAACCCTGGAAAAAACAGATGTCGTACTTACCAATGCCGATGGAAGTCCCTTGACGATTCTGGGTAGGGTAGCGTTAGAAATTCGTATGGGAACCCAGGTGTTTGTGCATGATTTTGTGGTGGCTGACTTGGACCTTCCTGGGATTCTTGGTATAGACTTCTTACAGCAGAATGAGATCAACATAAATGTTTCTAAGGGACGTTTGGCTGTGGTGTGGGTGAGCAGGAGGTTACACTAAAAGGCAAAGCTACGCCACGTTGCGCTAGGATAAAGTTGTCGTCCAAAACTGTTATCCTTCCGGAATCTGAGATGCTTGCGAAGGGATATGTTGATGGAAGGATAGGAAATGGTGAAACCTTTTTGGCTGAGGCGTCGGCGTTTATGGAGCGGAAGGGTTTGTTGGTCTCTCGGGCGCTAGTTGATCCCGAGGAGGTGGTTTTAACAGTCATTAACGTGACTGATAAACCTGTGTATGTCAGAAAGAATGCTCATGTTGCCAGGCTTCAGCCCGTGGTAGAGGTATCTTCATGTCAAGGACTTGAAAGGGAGAGAGACAGGGAAGAGGGATTGCCTGAGCATTTAAGGCCATTGTTGGAGGGGGCTTCAGGTAGTCTGAGTTCATCAGAAGTAGAGAAATTAGCGGACCTACTTAGCGAATCGGGGGATATATTTATAGCATCAGATGGTAAACCGGGAAGAACAGAGTTGGTAAAGCACACCATTAACACAGGTGATAGCAAACCAATTAAGGTACCTCCCCGTCGTCTTCCTTTGGCTCAGCGTCAGGTGGTAGAGAATGAACTTACGAAGATGTTGACCAATGATGTAGTCGAACCCAGTTATAGCCCCTGGTCTTCCCCTCTTCTTCTAGTGGCTAAAAAGGATGGTTCTACAAGGTTC
Organism: Hanleya hanleyi; assembly: GCA_036873755.1. Classification (NCBI taxonomy): domain Eukaryota; kingdom Metazoa; phylum Mollusca; class Polyplacophora; order Lepidopleurida; family Hanleyidae; genus Hanleya; species Hanleya hanleyi. Next base: position 65,606 of record JAVTVY010020467.1, read on the forward strand.
TGTGTCGATTACAGGCGTCTGAATGGTGTAACCATAAAAAATGCTTATCCACTGCCTCACATAGACGACTCTTTAGATGCTTTGTCCGGGGCCTGTTGGTTTTCAACATTGGATCTTGTGTCCGGGTACTGGCAATGTGAAATGGATGACAAAGACAAAGAGTAGACTGCATTTTCCACACATAAAGGTCTTTCTCAGTTAAGGTAATGCCCTTTGGGCTTTGTAATGCGCCTGCTTGCTTTGAAAGATTAATGGACCTTGTTCTCCGTGGACTGCAGTGGGACCGTTGTCTATGTTATCTAGACGAAATTATTGTTTTTGGAAAAACATTTGATTCGGCTTTAGAGAACCTGCGGCTGGTATTTGATCGAATACGCAACGCGAATCTGAAACTTAAGCCTTCCAAGTGTTGCTTATTTCAAAGAGAGGTTGCATATTTAGGTCATGTTGTCTCCGAACAGGGAATTAAATGTAACCCAAATAAAGTGGAGGCTGTAGCACAGTGGTTGGTTCCTACCAATGTGTCTGAGGTAAAAAGCTTCTTAGGACTTGTAGGCTATTATAGGCGATTTGTGCCTGGTTTTTCTAAAGTTGCCAACCCTCTGATTCGTCTGACCAGAAAGGCGGTTAAATTTCGGTGGGACGAAGACTGTCAGGTTGCTTTTGATGATCTGAAAGAATTATTGATTTCTTCTCCAGTCTTGGCGTACCCCATTTCAGATGCCGAGTTTGTTTTGGATACGGACGCGAGTGCAAGCGGTATCGGTGCCGTTCTGTCGCAGGTTCAAAATGGCGAAGAACGTGTTATTGCATATGCGAGTAAAACTCTCAACAAACACCAGCGTAGATACTGTACTACATATAGAGAATTACTGGCGGTGGTGTCGTTCGTTAAACATTTGCGACATTACTTGTGGGGTAGGCATTTTGTGGTGAGAACAGGTCATGCTTCTTTGACATGGTTGAGGAACTTTAAGAACCCTGAGGGAATGGTAGCTCGATGGATCTCAGTACTCGACACATATGACTTTTCTCTCCAGTATCGTAAGGGTAGTAGCCATGGCAATGCAGATGGGCTCTCTCGACAACCTCATCGGAAGTGCAAGCGGGAAGATTGTGAGGATTGTTGGGAAAGTTCGGTTGATAAAGTTTCTTTGACAGGCGAAGGTTCTAACGAGCCTGGTAACCCCGATACCGTCACATTAGCCGCAGTTGGGCAATGTGAGGATGGGACTGATCTTGTTGATGTTAGCTCAGGGGAACAATACTCAGGGAATGAAGTGGTGAGCTGGTTTCAGTTTTGGTCCATTAGTGAACTGAGAAAAATGCAAAGAGAAGATCCCTGCCTTTCACAGATATTAGATTTAAAGGAGCAGTATATGGCGAAACCTCAGAGGACATCTGTGGCTCAAGCCCCTCGGGATGTTAAGATGTTGTGGGCGTTGTGGGAAGTTCTCGAAGTCAGGGACGGAGTACTGTATTATCGCTGGTATGAGAAGTCTGACCGGCAAAGCAGGTTGCTTTTAGTGGCTCCTGAATGTGTCCGGTTGAAAGTGTTCTATGAGCTACACTGTGGCAGGACTTCGGGACATTTGGGTAGGAAAAAGACACTACACTGGATTCGGCAACGAGTGTATTGGCCTGGTATGACGTCTGATGTGACTCGTTGGATCAAGCATTGTGATCTTTGTGCTCGTAGAAAGTCGGGACCAGGACCGGGTCATGCAGCCCTGCAGCAGTCAGTTGTGGGTGCACCATTGGATCGGATAGCGTTGGACATATTAGAATGTCCTGTAACTGAAAGTGGTAAACAGTATATCTTAGTGGTAGGGTATTACTATACTAAGTGGGTGGAGGCGTATGCTCTATCTGACCACACGGCTCTTACAGTAGGGGATCAGCTTGTATCCGATTTCATTTGCCGGTTTGGTGTTCCCGCGCAAATACACACGGATCAGGGTCGCGAATTCGAGTCTCACCTGATTGCTCACATGTGCAAGTTATTAGGGGTGGAGAAGACACGAACTTCTCCGTACCGTCCGCAGTCGGATGGTTTAGTAGAGCGTCTGAATAGGACGCTACTTCAGATGCTCTCAGTGTATACAGCTGAGCATCAGTCTAACTGGGATGAAAGTTTGCCCTTTGTTCTGATGGCATATCGCGCCAGTCAACATGAGAGTACTGGTTGCTCCCCTAACCTGCTCATGTTCGGGCGGGAGTTGAATTGTCCGTTGGACTGGATGGTGGGCAATCCGCGAGAGATTTCGGTTGGCACGTGCCCGGTACAATATGTTCGCTGGCTTGAGAATGTTCGACAAAGTACGGCACAGTTTGTTTGCAAAAGGCTAGGGAAGGCAGCAGTTCACCAGAAGAAATATTATGATAGGGGTGTCAAACCTAGGGAGTATTTGGTTGGAGAATTTGTATGGAGGTGGTATCCGCCTGCCGTTAAGGATAAGTTGGGAATGGGTTGGACAGATCCTTATCAAGTCATAAAGAAGCTTACCTCTGTCACCTATATGGTGCGGAGGGACATGGTTTCTGAGCCCAGGGTTTTTCATGTCGACCCCCTCAAGCCATACGAGGGGATTCTTCCACCGGTAGACTGGTCGGAATCGCCTGTGCCGCATACAGAACAGGGTTGTCTGGGTGTTGGTAATGATGCACTGGTGTTACCGTCTGTTAATGGGGGGGAGTGACCAGGTTGACGCGGAAATATCTGAGGAGCACGATAGTGTAGGATTTCCTCTAGATATTAGCCATAACCCCATTCCTTCGACATTGTTCCAGAACAGTTATTTAGATACCTCTGTAGATCCATGTACGCCTCAAATTCTACTCCGCCGTACCAGATGTGGTAGGGCTGTGCATAACCCGAACCGGTATTCACCCTAAGTTAACCTAACATAGTGGGTAGCTGGGTGGCAGAGGCTCCGATTCCCGGTCTGGGTGGAAGAAGGGCCCCTTCCATCTGAATCGGAGGTTGGTTCCTCTGTTACTGGGGTTAATTGTAGAGTATTTTTGTTCTAGTACGGGGATTTCAGGATGCTTTGTTTCTTCTCGTTACAGAGTCTAAGTATGGATGTTCTGGACATAAATGTACCTGATGAGGAGGTCATGCAGCTGGATGATGACATGCGACCAGAGTGGGCCGAGGGCGGCATGCCCTGTACAGTCGTCCAGTGTGGACAACATGTGTACAAGACACGGAGCAGCTTTAACCGGCATTGGCGGGGGTGCCACCGCCCCTTTACGCGGCTGTTCTTGTGTACCAAATGCAACTATCGTAACGATAGAAGAAACCAGTTGACGAGACATCTTCAGTCCACCCATGCCATGGGGGCAGCGGACGCACATATAGCAGCGGAACAATGTGAGACCGTGTCTGTTCCCAGCAGTCGCTATATCGAAAATGGCCAGTCCAAGTGCCCTAAGCGGAAAATCACCATCCATGTGGAGGAACGTGAAGAGGCAAAGCGGCGAAGGCACACGTTGCCTGACTGCTCTGCACCCGAGACAGCTGGGTCCTCTTCGCATACGTGCAGAGACGAGGAGGTGCGTTTCGTGAAAGACAGAAGTGGCAAAGTGAGAATGGATACCCGGGTGAAGCCAAAATGGATGCCGAAGTTCAAGAAACAATAAACTTTTGCTGATCAAAACAGAGAGAGGATTTTGTTTAAGGACTATCGATCTATACTTTTATTTAACAAATGCATTTGTTTTGTTCTTGTTAAAAAAAATGTACATTTGTTCAAGGGGGAGGAGTGTAAGGGAAGAGTTATTTCCCTTTGTATATGTCAATATGCGTTGTGTCAAAATGTTTATATTTGTATAATATCTATTGTTGCCTATTTAATTCTGATTTATTTGTTTAAGTAATATGTGGAGACTTATGAATTACTCGTTTGTAAGTTGCTGTATGTGATGATAATGTTTTGCTTTATTTATCAATATGATTATTGTAGGAGAAATAGTTCAGTTACCATCAGTTTTGTAAGCCCGGTTTTCATTTATAAGCTTTGAGTTTGAATGGCTCTGGGCTTCCACTGCGAGGATTTTCCGAAGGTATCGTGTTTGCCTGAGAATTCTTATAGCTTTTATTTAGCTTTCGTGGGGGGAGTCCGCCAACTGCCTACTGAACGAAGGTGCCATGTACGCCTGTCAGTTTGACTGTTGGTGTCAATACTATAAGTAGATTATCTTATAGTAGTTCGGGCAGTAAGTCCTCGTAGTGGAAGTCACCGGACTCGATTATATTATTTTGGCCAGTTCTATTTTGTAATGTGTAACTGTGATGTCCACGTAAACTTATAAATCTATTAAATGTTATTGCATAAACTCCCGACTTGGTGTTCTCATTGACAGATCTTAGTTGTTTCGGTTGCATTGCATACGCCATTTGGAATCTTAACGTACGAACCTGGGTAGATACGGAGGGCAACGAAGTTGTCTCCCGTTACATTTTGGTGCCGTGACCAGGATTCCAAATATGGCGAATGGAATGAGCGATACCGGTATTATTGCGGACACGGACATTGGAGATCTGTCAAGGGGGGAGGGTTAGCCCGGGGGATGAGGAATCCGATGGAATCCCATAATGGGATGGGAGCGAGACCGAAAGTATCATGATGGTCAGTATTTATCTGATTCAGAGATAGGACAGAGATACGATGACGTAGAAATATCACTAGATGCAGAGATTGCTAGGCTTGAGGGGGTAATTAAAGAATTATCAGCTAGAAAGCGCGGAACTCATACTGGGGCTCCAGTAGGGTTTTCCACGAACACCCTTCTTAAAAATCCTTCTCCACTAGTGACTAGTACACCATATCGGAATGAGGACATTCAGTACACTGGTACATCTGGCCGAACATTAAGAAGGCGTGAAAAAGAGCCTGATAAGTTCGATGGTCAGACGGCCGCCTGGATTTTATAGTTCATTTCGAGCAGGTCGCTCGATGGAACGGGTGGAATTCATTAGATAAGGCACAACAGCTATCAATGTGTCTTCGTGGGGATGCTCAAAAGTTATTGGGAGACTTGTCAGAAGATTGTTTAGAGACGTATGAGGAGTTAAAGGCAGTACTTGTGAAACGTTTCGACCCGCAGGAAAGAGAAATAGCCCATCGGTGTGAATTTAGAACACGCAAAAGACGGACAAATGAAACTCCTACTGATTTCGGATACGCATTGCGTCGTTTAGGTTGTTTAGCTTTTCCTGAGATGCCCACTGAGTATAGAGAGATTAACATTCTGGAACAATTCATGACAGGAATAGGAAATGCTCAGATGAAAGAGCATGTGATGTTTAATCACCCCAAATCACTGGATGCAGCGATAGCCCTCGCGATCGAATATGAAACTGTGAAAGGGTTGCAAAACCCTGTTTCAAAACCGAAAGCGTGTACTGAGACCGGCAACCCGGTAGTGTGCTCTATCGGCTCTGTAGTAGAGACACAGGGCGAGACAGGTGTAGAGAAAATACAATCCCTAATAGATAAGTTGACAAATTCGATTGAATCTCAGTTCAAGCAATTGGCAGGGGAACTCAGAAAAACAAATCGGTATAAGGAGAATAACTCTGTGGGTAGACGCATGCAGAAGCAATGTTATATCTGTAATCGTTTTGGACATCTTTCTTATCACTGCCCGGATAGGATATTAGCGGAAGCGCAGTCAGAGGAAGTTGTAGGTGCGGGGGCCGTATGAACCCATGTACTTCAAGATCCTCATGGAACTCCTATGAACAGTCACAATCAAAGCGTGACTGAGATAAATCATTCTTTAGATGACGACTTTACAACGAATATTATGGATTAAGAATACCGATCAGCGATACGGATTTGATATTTTTGGAACATCATGATGTCTTGCCGGCATCATTGAAAACTGTTGACCGCTTCTCTCTTGCAGGAAACAAGCCTATGTTTATGTATACTATGATTGTCTTTTTGAATTTGGCGCTAATACTGTTATATGGAATATGGAATAGGTCTTTGGATTATGGACGCGGATATTCTCTAATGGACGACGGCTGGATTATGAATGACGGACTAGACGCTTGTAAATTTAAACTAAAACGGGCTGTGTCTGAGGCCAAAGATGCAGCCCCTTCATGCTCCATAGCAAACGAAAGGCCGCGTAATAGTGTTAGTGCAGTTATGCAGTCCTGTCTCTTTGCAAATGTCACGTTTGCGGGTAGAGCCGTAGAAATGTTGATAGATACCGGGTCTGCTGTTAGCCTGATGTCGTCCACCCTATATGGTCAAATGGGAGATAATATACCGTCCCTGGAAAAAACAGATGTTGTACTTACCAATGCCGATGGAAGTCCCTTGACGATTATGGGTAGGGTAGAGTTAGAAATTCGTATGGGAACCCAGGTATTTGTGCATGATTTTGTGGTGGCTGACTTGGACCTTCCTGGGATTCTTGGTATAGACTTCTTACAGCAGAATGAGATAAACATAAATGTTTCTAAGGGACGTTTGACTGTGGGTGAGCAGGAGGTTACACTAAAAGGCAAAGCTACGCCACGTTGCGCTAGGATAAAGTTGTCGTCCAAAACTGTTATCCTTCCGGAATCTGAGATGCTTGTGAAGGGATATGTTGATGGAAGGATAGGAAATGGTGAAACCTTTCTGGCTGAGGCGTCGGCGTTTATGGGGCGGAAGGGTTTGTTGGTCTCTCGGGCGCTAGTTGATCCCGAGGAGGTGGTTTTAACAGTCATTAACGTGACTGATAAACCTGTGTATGTCAGAAAGAATGCTCATGTTGCCAGGCTTCAGCCCGTGGTAGAGGTATCTTCATGTCAAGGACTTGAAAGAGAGAGAGACAGGGAAGAGGGATTGCCTGAGCATTTAAGGCCATTGTTGGAGGGGGCTTCAGGTAGTCTGAGTTCATCAGAAGTAGAGAAATTAGCGGACCTACTTAGCGAATCGGGGGATATATTTATAGCATCAGATGGTAAACCGGGAAGAACAGAGTTGGTAAAGCACACAATTAACACAGGTGATAGCAAACCAATTAAGGTACCTCCCCGTCGTCTTCCTTTGGCTCAGCGTCAGGTGGTGGAGAATGTACTTACGAAGATGTTGACCAATGATGTAGTCGAACCCAGTTATAGCCCCTGGCCTTCCCCTCTTCTTCTAGTGGATAAGCAGGACGGTTCTACAAGGTTCTGTGTCGATTACAGGCGTCTGAATGGTGTAACCATAAAAGATGCTTATCCACTGCCTCGCATAGACGACTCTTTAGATGCTTTGTCTGGGGCCTGTTGGTTTTCAACATTGGATCTTGTGTCCGGGTACTGGCAATGTGAAATGGATGACAAAGACAAAGAGAAGACTGCATTTTCCACACATAAAGGTCTTTTTCAGTTTAAGGTAATGCCCTTTGGGCTTTGTAATGCGCCTGCTTGCTTTGAAAGATTAATGGACCTTGTTCTCCGTCAACTGCAGTGGGACCGTTGTCTATGTTATCTAGACGAAATTATTGTTTTTGGAAAAACATTTGATTCGGCTTTAGAGAACCTGCGGCTGGTATTTGATCGAATACGCAACGCGAATCTGAAACTTAAGTCTTCCAAGTGTTGCTTATTTCAAAGAGAGGTTGCATATTTAGGTCATGTTGTCTCAAAACAGGGAATTAAATGTAACCCAAGTAAAATGGAGGCTGTATCACAGTGGTTGGTTCCTACCAATGTGTCTGAGGTAAAAAGCTTCTTAGGACTTGGTTTTTCTAAAGTTGCCAACCCTCTGATTCACCTGACCAGAAAGGCGGTTAAATTTCGGTGGGACGAAGACTGTCAGGTTGCTTTTTATGATCTGAAAGAATTATTGATTTCTTCTCCAGTCTTGGCGTACCCCATTTCAGATGCCGAGTTTGTTTTGGATACGGACGCGAGTGCAAGCGGTATCGGTGCCGTTCTGTCGCAGGTTCAAAATGGCGAAGATACTGTACTACATATAGAGAATTACTGGCGGTGGTGTCGTTCGTTAAACATTTCCGACATTACTTGTGGGGTAGGCATTTTGTGGTGAGAACAGATCATGCTTCTTTGACATGGTTGAGGAACTTTAAGAACCCTGAGGGAATGGTAGCTCGATGGATCTCAGTACTGGACACATATGACTTTTCTCTCCAGTATCGTAAGGGTAGTAACCATGGCAATGCAGATGGGCTCTCTCGACAACCTCATCGGAAGTGCAAGCGGGAAGATTGTGAGGGTTGTTGGGAAAGTTCGGTTGATAAAGTTTCTATGGCAGGCGAAGGTTCTAACGAGCCTGGTAACCCCGATACCGTCGCATTAGCCGCAGTTGGGCAATGTGAGGATGGGACTGATCTTGTTGATGTTAGCTCAGGGGAACAATGCTCAGGGAATGAAGTGGTGAGCTGGTTTCAGTTTTGGTCCATTAGTGTACTGAGAAAAATGCAAAGAGAAGATCCCTGCCTTTCACATATATTAGATTTAAAGGAGCAGTATATGGCGAAACCTCAGAGGACATCTGTGGCTCAAGCCCCTCGGGATGTTAAGATGTTGTGGGCGTTGTGGGAAATTCTCGAAGTCAGGGACGGAGTACTGTATTATCGCTGGTATGAGAAGTCTGACCGGCAAAGCAGGTTGCTTTGAGTGGCTCCTGAATGTGTCCGGTCGAAAGTGTTCTATGAGCTACACTGTGGCAGGACTTCGGGACATTTGGGTAGGAAAAAGACACTGCACTCGGTTCGGCAACGAGTTTATTGGCCTGGTATAACGTCTGATGTGACTCGTTGGATCAAGCATTGTGATCTTTGTGCTCGTAGAAAGTCTGGACCAGGACCGGGTCATGCAGCCCTGCAGCAGTCAGTTGTGGGTGCACCATTGGATCGGATAGCGTTGGACATATTAGAATGTCCTGTAACTGAAAGTGGTAAACAGTATATCTTAGTGGTAGGGGATTACTATACTAAGTGGGTGGAGGCGTATGCTCTATCTGATCACACGGCTCTAACAGTAGGGGATCAGCTTGTATCCGATTTCATTTGCCGGTTTGGTGTTCCCGCGCAAATACACACGGATCAGGGTCGCGAATTCGAGTCTCACCTGATTGCTCACATGTGCAAGTTATTAGGAGTGGAGAAGACACGAACTTCTCCGTACCGTCCGCAGTCGGATGGTTTAGTAGAGCGTCTGAATAGGACGCTACTTCAGATGCTCTCGGTGTATACAGCCGAGCATCAGTCTAACTGGGACGAAAGTTTGCTCTTTGTTCTGATGGCATATCGCGCCAGTCAACATGAGAGTACTGGTTGCTCCCCTAACCTGCTCATGTTCGGGCGGGAGTTGAATTGTCCGTTGGACTGGATGGTGGGCAATCCGCGAGAGATATCGGTTGGCACGTGCCCGGTACAATATGTTCGCTGGCTGGAGAATGTTCGACAAAGTACGGCACAGTTTGTTTGCAAAAAGTTAGAGAAAGCAGCAGTTCACCAGAAGAAATATTATGATAGGGGTGTCAAACCTAGGGAGTATTTGGTTGGAGAATTTGTATGGAGGTGGTATCCACCTGCCGTTAAGGATAAGTTGGGAATGGGTTGGACAGGTCCTTATCAAGTCATAAAGAAGCTTACCTCTGTCACCTATATGGTGCGGAGGGACATGGTTTCTGAGCCCAGGGTTTTTCATGTCGACCACCTCAAGCCATACGAGGGGATTCTTCCACCGGTAGACTGGTCGGAATCGCCTGTGCCGCATACAGAACAGGGTTGTCTGGGTGTTGATAATGATGCACTGGTGTTACCGTCTGTTAATGGGGAGAGTGACCAGGTTGACGCGAAAATATCTGAGGAGCACGATAGTGTAGGATTTCCTCTTGATATTAGCCATAACCCCATTCCTTCGACATTGTCCCAGAACAGTTCTTTAGATACCTCTGTAGATCCATGTACGCCTCAAATTCTACTCCGCCGTGCCAGATGTGGTAGGGCTGTGCATAACCCGAACCGGTATTCACCCTAAGTTAACCTAACATAGTGGGTAGCTGGGTGGCAGAGGCTCCGATTCCCGGTCTGGGTGGAAGAAGGGCCCCTTCCATCTGAATCGGAGGTTGGTTCCTCTGTTACTGGGGTTAATTGTAGAGTATTTTTGTTCTAGTACGGGGATTTCAGGATGCTTTGTTTCTTCTCGTTACAGAGTCTAAGTATGGATGTTCTGGACATAAATGTACCTGATGAGGAGGTCATGCAGCTGGATGATGACATGCGACCAGAGTGGGCCGAGGGCGGCATGCCCTGTACAGTCGTCCAGTGTAGACAACATGTGTACAAGACACGGAGTAGCTTAACCGGCATTGGCGGGGGTGCCACCGCCCCTTTACGCGGCTGTTCTTGTGTACCAAATGCAACTATCGTAACGATAGAAGAAACCAGTTGACGAGACATCTTCAGTCCACCCATGCCATGGGGGCAGCGGACGCACATATAGCAGCGGAACAATGTGAGACCGTGTCTGTTCCCAACAGTCGCTATATCGAAACTGGCCAGTCCAAGTGCCCTAAGCGGAAAATCACCATCCATGTGGAGGAACGTGAAGAGGCAAAGCGGCGAAGGCACACGTTGCCTGACTGCTCTGCACCCGAGACAGCTGGGTCCTCTTCGCATACGTGCAGAGACGAGGAGGTGCGTTTCGTGAAAGACAGAAGTGGCAAAGTAGCTGGGTCCTCTTCGCACACGTGCAGAGACGAGGAGGTGCGTTTCGTGAAAGACAGAAGTGGCAAAGTGAGAATGGATATCCGGGTAAAGCCAAAAGTTCAAGAAACAATGAACTTTTGCTGATCAAAACAGAGAGAGGATTTTGTTTAAGGACTATCGGTCTATACTTTTATTTAACAAATGCATTTGTTTTGTTCTTGTTAAAAAAAATGTACATTTGTTTAAGGGGGGAGGAGTGTAAGGGAAGAGTTATTTCCCTTTGTATATGTCAATATGCATTGTGTCAAAATGTTTATATTTGTATAATATCTATTGTTGCCTATTTAATTCTGATTTATTTGTCTAAGTAATATGTGGAGACTTATGAATTACTCGTTTGTAAGTTGCTGTATGTGATGATAATGTTTTGCTTTATTTATCAATATGATTATTGTAGGAGAAATAGTTCAGTTACCATCAGTTTTGTAAGCCCGGTTTTCATTTATAAGCTTTGAGTTTGAATGGCTCTGGGCTTCCACTGCGAGAATTTTCCGAAGGTATCGTGTTTGCCTGAGAATTCTTATAGCTTTTATTTAGCTTTCGTGGGGGGAGTCCGCCAACTGCCTACTGAACGAAGGTGCCATGTACGCCTGTCAGTTTGACTGTTGGTGTCAATACCAAAAGTAGATTATCTTATAGTAGTTCGGGCAGTAAGTCCTCGTAGTGGAAGTCACCGGACTCGATTATATTATTTTGGCCAGTTCTATTTTGTAATGTGTAACTGTGATGTCCACGCAAACTTAGAAATCTATTAAATGTTATTGCATAAACTCCCGACTTGATGTTCTCATTGACAGATCTTAGTTGTTTCGGTTGCATTGCATACGCCATTTGGAATCTTAACGTACGAACCTGGGTAGATACGGAGGGCAACGAAGTTGTCTCCCGTTACATTTTGGTGCCGTGACCAGGATTCCAAATATGGCGAATGGAATGAGCTATACCGGTATTATTGCGGACACGGACATTGGAGATCTGTCAAGGGGGGAGGGTTAGGCCGGGGGATGAGGAATCCGATGGAATCCCATAATGGGATGGGAGCGAGACCGAAAGTAAAGTTTTAAAATCATGATGGTCAGTATTTATCTGATTCAGAGATAGGACAGAGATACGATGACGTAGAAATATCACTAGATGCAGAGATTGCTAGGCCTGAGGGGGTAATTAAAGAATTATCAGCTAGAAAGCGCGGAACTCATACTGGGGCTCCAGTAGGGTTTTCCACGAACACCCTTCTTAAAAATCCTTCTCCACTAGGGACTAGTACACCATATCGGAATGAGGACATTCAGTACACTGGTACATCTGGCCGAACATTAAGAAGGCGTGAAAAAGAGCTTGATAAGTTCGATGGTCAGACGGCCGCCTGAAAAGATTTTATAGTTCATTTCGAGCAGGTCGCTCGATGGAACGGGTGGAATTCATTAGATACGGCACAACAGCTATCAATGTGTCTTCGCGGGGATGCTCAAAAGTTATTGGGAGACTTCTGTCTTTCACGAAACGCACCTCCTCGTCTCTGCACGTATGCGAAGAAGACCCAGCTGTCTCGGGTGCAGAGCAGTCAGGCAACGTGTGCCTTCGCCGCTTTGCCTCTTCACGTTCCTCCACATGGATGGTGATTTTCCGCTTAGGGCACTTGGACTGGCCAGTTTCGATATAGCGACTGTTGGGAACAGACACGGTCTCACATTGTTCCGCTGCTATATGTGCGTCCGCTGCCCCCATGGCATGGGTGGACTGAAGATGTCTCGTCAACTGGTTTCTTCTGTCGTTACGATAGTTGCATTTGGTACACAAGAACAGCCGCGTAAAGGGGCGGTGGCACCCCCGCCAATGCCGGTTAAAGCTACTCCGTGTCTTGTACACATGTTGTCCACACTGGACGACTGTACAGGGCATGCCGCCCTCGGCCCACTCTGGTCGCATGTCATCATCCAGCTGCATGACCTCCTCATCAGGTACATTTATGTCCAGAACATCCATACTTAGACTCTGTAACGAGAAGAAACACCCACCCAGACCGGGAATCGGAGCCTCTGCCACCCAGCTACCCACTATGTTAGGTTAACTTAGGGTGAATACCGGTTCGGGTTATGCACAGCCCTACCACATCTGGTACGGCGGAGTAGAATTTGAGGCGTACATGAATCTACAGAGGTATCTAAAGAACTGTTCTGGGACAATGTCGAAGGAATGGGGTTATGGCTAATATCAAGAGGAAATCCTACACTATCGTGCTCCTCAGATATTTCCGCGTCAACCTGGTCACTCTCTCCATTAACAGACGGTAACACCAGTGCATCATTACCAACACCAAGACAACCATGTTCTGTATGCGGCACAGGCGATTCCGACCAGTCTACCGGTGGAAGAATCCCCTCGTATGGCTTGAGGTGGTCGACATGAAAAACCCTGGGCTCAGAAACCATGTCCCTCCGCACCATATAGGTGACAGAGGTAAGCTTCTTTATGACTTGATAAGGACCTGTCCAACCCATTCCCAACTTATCCTTAACGGCAGGCGGATACCACCTCCATACAAATTCTCCAACCAAATACTCCCTAGGTTTGACTCCCCTATCATAATATTTCTTCTGGTGAACTGCTGCTTTCCCTAGCTTTTTGCAAACAAACTGTGCCGTACTTTGTCGAACATTCTCCAGCCAGCGAACATATTGTACCGGGCACGTGCCAACCGAAATCTCTCGCGGATTGCCCACCATCCAGTTGTACTAGATCAAGTGATCACGCAGAGGAGTACCACATTGTTTAGCCCAACTAAATGGAGTTATGCCCATGCTTTCTCCATTTGGGCTAGAATAATCGAAAACGCAGAGGAGTATTAGCTATATAACAAAAAAAAAGAATTATACCCATACCTCCCCCATGGGATTAGATAACGTTAACTCTCATAATAGTATTAGTTATCTCAGTTATCTGTTTCGGTATTCGTTTTATGATCTTGTATGCTACACTATAGTGAAAAAAATAAATAAGGTACATGTCCCCATTCTGACTGGAGAAAACTCAAAGGGGTGTGTTTCAAATTAAAAATGAGATTCGCCTGGGTGTTTGCTCGCAGGAAGGTGGGAAAACCGGGTTTGGTTATTTCAAGGGTTGTGCTATTCTGAACTAGTTTGAATGGGTCACGGCGATCACGGCTGCCCAGAGCACAAACCAGTAAGAGGTTTCTTAAATAGCCCATACATTAAGGAATCATCTCGTGTATGGTCATCTGCGGGTGTCCCCGCTGTACACCTTTGACGAACATGTGCGTCTGTGTGGGGTCAATTGATTTAATGTCATACTCAAGGCGCACGTGTGCGTTTACGAAAGTTGTATAGCGGGCATATGTATATGAATACACACCTTTCATACTGGGGACACACCTTCAACCGGGGACGTCCCCGGTTTGACAAAGACTGGGAATCTGTTTCGCTGCTCGTTTTATGATGTTGTATACAACACTATAGAGGAAAAATAAATAAGGTACATGTCCCAATTTTGACTGAAGAAAACTCAAAGGGGTGTGTTTCAAATTAAAAACGGGTGTTTGCCTGAGTGTCCCCACTTTGGCGGAGTGTTTTCATGTGTCATAGAGTGGTTTACGAGTGTGGTTATTTCAAGTGCTGTGCAAATGTGAACTGGTATGAATGTGTCATGGCAATCCTGAGACTACTTGCCTATGGATGACCCCACTAAGCACCTTTCGTAAACATGTGTGTGTCTGCGTGTGCGTCTGTTAACTGGATTGGAAAGTCTTTAACTTTACCACAGCGTTGATTATGACATCATGTCCTGCCAGTTAAATAACATTTCTTCCCCTCCATGTTTCATTCCATCAACACACTCCATATGCTTTCTAGTTGAACGCATGAGGGGGAAGAATCTCATCCAGGCGAAGGATATAATATGAGTCCGAGATACTGGTATCATCGAAGTTTTACCGAAGCGCGATTTCGATATTGTCCTGATAGGTCCGCCACATTTGGGCACAAAGTTAAGGGTACAAGATTTCGGAACGTGACATGTCGGCATACTGTTGCCCACATCTTTAGTTAGCTTTAAAAAACGCCTGTTAGGAGTGGGCAAAAATTTTGAGGTAGAAAATAGAAGTGGTAACAAAAAATAACTGGCCAACGTAACCTATTAGCGGACTGTTCCAAAAATGTCGGCCTTGTATGTACCAGAGATAGAAATAATGTGTACTTTTACGGTACTAGAGTGTCCCGCCCCAACCCCAACCCCCCCCTCCCCCCCCTCTGGAAGTTGAACTTACGATAGCTTTTCAGATTTAGAGTTGAATGCAATGCCCATCGCCCTTTAAATGTGGTGAACTGGCCTTATGATCTTGCATGGTGAAGGGGTCGGGGGATCAAGCGAGAGCAAAAGGGGCAATAAAAGAATTTCCCATAGAGCAAGAGTGGGATCTGTTCATATGAAATATATGGTGGGGAGGGGGCACACAAAAGGTATTTACTTGATGGGGTAGTCTTTAACTGGTATTGCCTGTTCTGATGAAGCCGTGCTAGTCCAGATCGAGATGTGAGTCTATTTTACCAAGGCCCCTTATCCGCGTTGTAAGCCAGTCACACGGTAAGTGGTTCGCTATCTTTGGCCACAGCTATACGTTTTTCGTGACATTTGGTTTTCGTTTTCAGATTTGGATATGGGTACCTCAGCCCGATTTCCTACTTTTCATTTGCAAAAGTATAAAGAAACTAGGTATCGGTGTCAAATATCCAATTGCCATGATGAAGCTAGAACACGATACAAAGAAATGCAGACCGATAACCGTTTTTCTTTTTCTATTTGGGCGAAAGAAATACGGCAGACGGTACTTCCATCTATTTTCTAATGAATTTCATATAACAGAAATGGGTTTGCCGGTAGATACCGATCTTAGATACCTGACGCCGATCTTCGTTCTCTGAACGGGAATATATGATAATATTCGCAAAGCGTCAATCGAAACAGTGATTTTTCCCGATAACCGTTTTTCTTTTTGCATTTGAGTATACGAAAAACGACACTGACACGTGAACCTATTTTCAGGTTACGTTGATGGAATGAAACTTTAATTAACGGAGAATATTCAGACCCTCCTTAAGCATGAAATCCGTTTCGCCATCAAATGTCAAGACAGCGATGTTAGGAACCGCCGCCAAATATAGTTTCATTTGTCGTCGAAAAGTTAGATTTTTTTCTAGATATCGAGATTTTCAATGGTGAATTTCGATTTTTCTTCTCAGAAAGTCGAAACAGAAAGTCGGTTTTCTTTCGCAATTTTTATCGGTTTTCATCGAAGAAATTATTCTCGAAAGTTTCTCGAGGATCAGTCGGAAAGCGCTCAAGACATTTTCTCAGTGGCAAAACCCATTGAAAGTAGTACCATGCTGAAATACATTAGTAGATTAGGGAACCAGGCCAAGCCAAGGGTTGGCTTGTCTACCCTTCAAGCCAAGGGTTGAATTGTCGAACTTTATCTATACACCATGCAAACATATTGTGACTGGTGACCTTGATGTGGTGAGTGATAAGGATCTGAAATTACTCCTGATGAAAGGACCTAAATATAGAGAGCCAAGAAGAATAAATCTGAAGGCGGATCAGAAGATAGTCCTGTCTGCATTAGAACAGTACGTTATTGATTGGTCTAAGCGAGAAAAAGTTGAACCTACAGTACTCGCTGATTGGCTGGACCTCACCAAGAGCAAGGTCGTTGAAACAATCCGCCATATTGACAGAAG